>CM049387.1:22386592-22662160 GCA_026937815.1 Etheostoma perlongum | reverse complement strand
AAAATAAGCAAAAATAAACAATAAGGTTTCAACTACAGGGCTGTTTTCCCTTTCTTAACACCATGTTTAAAAGTGTAAAATAATAGAACCTAAATTAATGAGAGAAAAGAGTGGAGTAATTTCAAGAGAATATATATAACTTAGTTATGATCATGTAATACTCTTGCTCAAAATACAATAGCACTTATATAGTAACAATTTCCTCCAAGGAAGGTTAAGCAGCAGCCACTGCATTAGTGGAAGAAAAGCCAGTAGAGCCACTGGGGGCGTGCTCACTAGAGATTCAGGAAGAATTTCATTAAGGCAGGAGAGGCAACATTTTTATAAGGTCAATAAATGGCAACTATATAGTTATCACCCAGCTTTTGTTTTAAGCAGCCGTTTCCATGTTAGATAACAAGCAAGTAAAATATGTATTGAGGAAAGCGTTGAATAGGCACAGATAGAAGTAATTAAATTGAAACAACATTGCTTCATACATATAATATACAGCTATCTCTCTCTCTCTCTCTCTCTTCCTCTCTCTCTCTCTCTCTCTCTCTCTCTCTATATATATATATATCTATATATCTGATCAATATCAGTGTAAAAAGCATCAAACCACAACTGTCAACTAAGCATGTTTGTGCCTTTGAAATAATGGATTGCACACAAAAGCACCTCCCCCAGAAACACAACTTGGCAAAAACAAGGTGACTTTACCAGCAATGTGCTGCTCTCATCGGTTTTATTAGGAGACAAGCCCCCTGTGCTAGAATCCAAGAAATGCCTAAGATGCCATATAGTGAGAAAAGCCTGGGCTGTTCCCATTTCAACAGTTTCCCTCCCATCCGTGCTGAAATTTTTACAGCACATTTGTGTTAAGATCACAAGAGCTTCATGCGTAAAAAGAAAAAAAAGAAAAAAAAACTATTCAAAGAGCTGGTGGACAAGCCCTGGGGCTGGAAAGATTTGGAGGCACGCAAATGACTTACTTTTTAAGTCAGCAAAGGAAAAGACAATGAAATAAAAAGATAAAATAAAAGCTTTATCCGTCTAAATGCAGTGATTAAAGCATCATCACAGCAATGAGAAAACAATTACTGCTGTGGGAGAAAGAGACAAGATGCCAGCAGAGGGATAAACAGACATTGTAGCTGCTCCCTCTGCTTTGGATTCATGCCTCAAAGCCCCTCTTTTGTCTTGAAGCCAAACCACTTGAGGTGACCCTCATTCATGCAGTTAAAACTGGAGGGCAGCACAGGAATGTATGAAAAACTTAAGTCCTTTGTCAAGTCTGAAAATACCAGATTTAAAATGACCTCTACTGTTCCCCGGGTTTGCTCTCATTAGCTGCTGCTGCTGCTTGCAGTAAATGCCCGCCATAGCAGGTGTGTGGAGCCAAAGAGTGCTAACTGTTTAAAATAAATGTGTGCTATTCTGAATAAAGACACGCTCAAGTATTAGTATCCAAAAATATCCATCGTATGTTCCCTCTTGCTGCCCAAAAGTGGACTGAAATCTCGGCAACAATGTCATTAATTTAATTTGCTACAGTGAACTATTAATCTCAGTAGGCTTGAATAGATTCTCATATAGTCGATTGCCTGTCACACGTCAGTGGCGTAATTTGTGATTTCTCATTGCCACTAGGGAAACCTTGGACCTTTTGATTAAATTCCATGCATAAAGAAATCATCCAATATTTTGATTTGTTAGATGTCTGCAAAAAACAGAGGTTTTATCACTGAATGCTTGATAAAGTATTTTGTCTTCTGGAAACCATCTAGCTCTCAGAGGTTAAAATAGCTGCCTGCTATTTTGGTGTAAAGAACATGCAGCTCTTTGGCTGCATTCCCACTGAATCTGAAGTCCAGATTCAGTAGAAGAGTTATGCATATTCAAAGAATTTGGCTATGCTTTTGATGCAGACATTGTTTATCGTGTTAAGGAATGCTGACAGACAATATGAAACCATGTTCTATTACGACAACTCCTCTGCATTTCCCCACTCCTTATTTCATAATATTGAATCATTTTTGCTTGTTCATTAATATCTGTCACTGTTTTTGTCTCTCTCCCTGCTTCTCTTAGGTTTGGGAATACAAAGCAGGAGGACATGAAGGTGATACTCCCTCCCCACCACCTCTAATGGTAATCCCACTGCTTTAGAACGAAACGTTGAAATAATTGAAATCTGAGTTTGAGCTACAGTATTAGACAAGGCAAGCTGGTGTAATGCGCCACATTTGATGTATCTGCAATACAGCAAGGACAATGCAGATAGATGCTCACGAGGGCAAGATACTCAAGATTTAAAATCTCCTGTTTCCTTTTATTCCCCACATTTGAACTTCTATTATAATTCTTAGTGTGAAGACTGGCTCAAAATTTCTTAATAATTATTAGCAACACATGTATTTTTACAGCTGGAGAGCAGCTTTAGTCAATGCAGAGGAACATTGATACCAGGAGGAATGAATAAAGGCTATATCAATAAAACATCATGTCAGCGTGCATCTGTTTTAAAAAAGAAACATATCTGCATTCTGCATTTGAGTTGGAGAATATTTTACAAGCCTTAAACTCCATCTACAGTACATCTGGCAAACATTTAATACTTTAAAGATGGAATTATCTAATCCAAAAACCCTCATCTGCACTCTCTACTACTGCCCAAAACCTCAGTTTTTAAATAGCTAATTTTTCTAAATTGCTTCTCTGTTGCCATGGATACCCCCCCCCCAAAAAAAAACCCCAATACCAACCCTGTTGTGCAATTACATTAGAGTGCCAAGGCATGGTGAGGTATTAAAATCTGTAACAGGCAGAAATGAACAGAGATAGTGAAATGTGATGTTTCTGTAACAAGAGATCACGTAGGAAACCAGGAAGATTAAATATGTAGGAGCTGTTAAAAGGCGCTGACCTGTATAATGAAAGAAACAGCATGAAGTGCAAGGCAGGGAGTTAGGGGGGGTACAGAGAAAATGGCACAGCACAGAAGCAAAAGGCAGTCTATTTCAAGGTTATTGATGCCATCTTTTTCATGACCTCATTTTTTAATTCAGAGCGCTGGGCCCTGACAGCTAATCTCGGGGAAACGGTTTAAATAAATATCATTAAAGCTTCCCTGTAGCTGCAGCAGCAGACCTTGGCTTGGACATATCTGCATTGATTTTTCCCGCACACTAATGAGCGGCACTCAGCGACTAAAAAGCGGTAACTTTGAAAAAAATTAGCTGAGGTTATCTCCTGTTCAATTCGAGCCATGTAACTCCATTACTACCAGTGTTTCCCACCTGCTCCTGGCCAGCATGAATATAATAATTATGCCCCTGGTTCCATCTTACACAATAACATCACCTAGGAAACCATTTCATATGATTTTACCATTAGGGCTGTAAAGGGATAATGTGTATAATTTAAAAAATGAGAGCTGCATGTTTGTGGATATTCAGTCTTTAACCCAAATAACACAATGACAGCCAAGAATATCCACTTAATTTAAATGAATTATGTCCTGAAATATTGTTTCCTTTCTTCCCACTAGCTTAAGACGTACATTTCCTGCTCTGTACTTTGGCCCACTGAGACAGATCAGAAGTGATCCTTCTGAGAGAAAAGGATACCATAAGTGTTGTTTCAGTTTGTACTCTGTACATTCCTCTTTGTGAATTATATTTCTGTAGCACATTGACTAATGATTAAAGGTGGAAACAAAGACACCTCTGGGGAACAAACACACACTTCAGCGAGCCCACAAACAGCCTCATTCATCATGCGGAGAGAATGGCCGTGTTTGCTGAGTTAATACAATGAAGCTAATTGCCCCAAGCAGCCCAAACACAGAGCCTCAGCTAAAAAATGATTCCCTGAATGGAAACTTGCTCATCTTCAGCTGATATCTCTCTCTCTTTTCACACACACACATTCCCCATCACCTCCACCTCTCTCTTACACCCTCTCTCTGTCAGCCAGATATTCACTGCAGTGTGTGGATATTATTGCTTTGTATTGATTCAGCATTATTTTCTCTCAGCTGCTTCTCGGTGGCTGGAGAAGGAAAGGCCAGCGCAGCAGCATCACACCTCAGCGCTTCGCACACCGTTTCATCCACCCACACTTCCTACTGTACGACCCTATTTACACTTTATAAACTGATGAACAATATAGCTTTTCACATCTGGATTCAAAGTAATTTCTTGGCAGAGACACATCATACTGATTTCACCAAACAAAGATCAAGGCATATTCTAGTTTTTAAAGGTATATGAATTATTAGTATAAATAAGGAACTCCTCCTCTGAAACACATCCCTGTTTGAGGCAGAGAGAAACAACTATGAATGCAGTGTAAACACTGAAAGCTGCCTCAGCCGAACATTTAGAGGCACATTGTCAACTTGTCTACAAATACAACACACTGAACAATACACTCTCACACATATGGTTTCACAGATTTCCTGGAAGAAAGCCTCTCCGGTCGCCACTGCCTGTGCTTGCAAATTTGCTTACAGCATGCAATCTTGACACAATATGAAGTTGCCTGGCTCCCTCATGGCATATTGCTGTATTACTGACAGGTGTTTGTGTATGTGTGTGTGCCTAAGCTCTGCTGATGCATGAAACTCCACCAGCCGGAGGGATGGGGAGAGGGTCGCTGGCCTGGAGGAATGACCCACCTCATGAGCGACTGCTTATCTCTTGTTGGGAAGATCGCATTTTTTTTAACCTTGGGAAAGTTGGAGTGTGTGCATGTTTGTGTGTGTGTGTGTGTGTGTGCAAACAGCCCTGCATAATACCCTCACAGCTCCCACAGGATCATATTCATATGCTTGCTTTGGTTGGTAATACCATCTCAGTGATTATAATGTGGAGGTTCAAAATGCTGCAGTATCTGATTGAACGATTAGATGAATGCATTAAACTGCTGCGTTCATTTTATCTTGCAGTTCTGTGTACTTGCAATGCATATATAGTGGAAAGAGTAATTACTGTATATATGTGCATCCATGGAGGTCACTTAATAATTCAAAACTTTGCAGTCATATTTGAGCTTGTAAATCTTCTTTAGCCTGCTTGTAATGCAGCATGGGTGGAGTTTCGGCATAATTGGTTCCATAGTGCAACACAACTAATCAATGAATCCTAAGAAAATAACTGAATCTTATCTAATCATGAATTGATTTAGTTCCATAAGGAAAGCATTTCTTCATCCCTAATAGGACTGCATGCCCTAACGATGAGAATATTCTCCACATATATGTAAAGTGCATTGAGTTTCCCTGAATAAGATGAATTTCTGTCTTGTAGTGTCCTGATGTTATAAAAAAAGCATTGTGAAATCATATTTGATGCAGCTGTGAGGGAGTTTATTCACTTCAGGTGATGCAAACTGTTCCATGTATGTATGTATAATGTGTCATATATAACTGCCCAGTATGATAACTCACCTCTCGTAGTGTCTCCGTGTACACGTGGCGGCACTTGTGCTGCTGGGGTTCCCACCTAATTCATCGTATACATGCTTCCACTGTCTGCGGACTGTGATCTGGAGGATGGATGAGAAGACAAAGTGATAAGACAAAGAGAAAAAAGAGAAAAGAAAGAAAGGAAAAGGATGACAATGAAATGAATGTAGAGCGAGGTAAATTGAAAAAATATGAGAGGAAGAAAGAAAAGAAAAAAACAAAGAGAAAAACATAAGTGGTTGACATCATTTTTAGGTATTGGGGAGTTACTGAGTCATGATGTTCCAGTTATTGAATCCTCGACACTCAATTCTCTAACATAATAAACTCTGTTAACATCATGCAGTCAGTTGTTCCTGCTATAACCCCCTTATCCCATAACAGATGATGGGCTACAACACAAAACTCAAGCTGCCACAGAGCTAACAAAGCCTCAACATGAAATGTGAGATAATCAGCTGCAGATATGAGGGTTTTAAAAGGATATGAGCCCCAATTATATGAGCTGTATCCTGTTTATGGTCTGGTCTGGCCGTCTGTTTGGATGGCATTAAACCAGCTAGCTAATGAAGAAACAGACATAAGCAACACATTTGAGGACTTAACATCAAACATTGACTTCACTTTGGAAACACGTCGCACATGAATAGTGAATGAATAAACGGCAGGTGGGGCTGCCAAGTTAAATGCCTCTGCCTCATACATACTCATTTCTGACTAACTTTGGTTGTGTATGTGCGTGCATGAAGTATATGTGGGTAAATGTGTGCATTTCACTTCATCTCCATCATGGGAAAAAATGAGCGATTTGACCAATTTCCTTCTAAACCAGTGCACAGCAGAGGAACATGTGTTTTCCACTCCAAGGGGGTTTTGAAACAACGGCATCATTTTTGCTAAATGCGTCTCTGAGCGAGACTTTCTTCTTGGGAAAATAGTGACTGACCTCAAAGGGGCAAAAGGAGGGCAGAAAAAAGAAAAGACAGGGAAGAAATTAGGGAGGTGGGTAGGAAAGTAGACAGAAAGAGGGGGAGATAGAAGGAAGAAGGAGAGACATTGACGAAAAGAGAAGAAATATATCGCCGCATATGTGAATACTTACCAACTCATATCCTCCTAGTTTTTTGAGCAGCTTGAAACATAGTCAAAAGGTTGACTGTGGGAGAAAGAAGACAAACAAAGTAGTCAGAAACTGATCTGAAACACATAACGCCACATACAGTCATTACACCAGGGAGGAAGAAGAATACAAGGCTGAACAAAGTATTTAGATCCTTTACTTAAGTAAAAGCAGCAATATAAAAATGAAAAACGAAACAAAAACTCAATTACAAGTTAAAGTCCTTAATTTAAGTATTACCAGCAAAATGTATTTAAATATCAAAAGTAAAAATAGTCATTATGCAAAATGGCCCCTCTCAGAGGACAAACAATAAACCAATGGGGTAGTGGTATGTGCATAACAAGCAAAATTGATAAGCAGAATGTATAGTACAAAAATGATATGTTAGTAGTGTAGTAGTAACTATGATGTGGCACTTGAGTAATGTAGATAGACATAAAGACAGACAGACAGACTGACAGACAGACGTAATTATTTTGATTTGAACATCTTACAGGAATATAGTAACTACATATTTCGACTGACAAAATGAAAACAGATTTTCTATCATATCCACACAAAGCAACGCTGCACTTCAGCTGAAAGGATGCAAATGAATATTGAGTACTTGAGCAATCACTGCTATGTGATAAAAATACAGCATATTCTTCATCCTGACAAAGAGATTTGTTCCCCCTCAGCTGCAGCCTGCAGGTATGAATGAAAACCATTACAAGCATCAAGCTTGGCAATATGCTCAAACTTGTGTTTGAACTAATGCAAATTCATTTGCATTGATTTCCACATGCAAATACCCCATGACAGGCCATATCAAAATACAAGTCTTGTGTAACATTCTTCTAAAAATAGCCATGTAAGCTTTCAGAAAGGCTTCAAAGGGTTGTCTATCTTTGAAATAAATGTTTCCACAAACAAAGAAGCACAAGTTCATTGAGGGACTTTTGTGCCAATGACATTTGTATTTGCTTTCTGTAACATCATTGTTTAACATTTTTATATGAAGGCCTATAAATAAGAAAAAGGAGGCCTCGCCTGGGGAGAAATCCATCAAAATTCAATCTGTGCGTACACAAAGCCTTGCATTTGTCAAAATGACATTTTCCTATCTCCGCATTTGACAGCATTGATTTTTTCCTTCCCTCCTCTCTGCTACCGTTGTCAATGCGGATTGGAATAACAAAGGGAGCTGGGTAGGTTTTCTGTTTGAACTGAGCACTCTGGCGTATTGTGCTTTCTGACTGTAGAAACAGAAGATGGTCTATTTAACTAGCTTGTTATGCATCGACTGTAATTACCACAATAGCACACGGGACTGGGAGGGAACAGAACAGATAAAAGGAAATGAGAGAACATGCCTTTTCTTAGATGTCTTGTCATTAGCAATTTCTTTTCTTAATTCCCTTCTATTTGGCAGGGGCAATTATCACTGAGATAAGGATGACAAAACAGGAACACAATGCAGCCTCAATGACACACCGATGGCATGGCAATTAGACAACAAGGCAAAAAGGGGAGACAAATTAGAACTGATGTTCACAATCACATGCTGATGCCCGCACACACACACACACACAAACACACACACACACACACACACACACACACACACACACACACATACACATATAAACACACACACAAACACACACACACACACACAGGTTACTCTTGCAGATCAAGGGCATTCAGAATATACAATGTAACCACAACTACTCCTGTTTTATTCCCCTTCAATCCACTCTCTGTCATTTCTTTCAACGCTTCTAACGGCACCCATACAATTTCAAAGCAGCTGCTGTAGAGCAAAGTCAATATTAACCAAGTGATAAAAATAGGACAGCAGCTCTCATGAATAAACTGCAGCACAAAACTGTTTTCCTCTCCAACTGTACTGCTCCTTAAATGTAACAGCCAACTATTTTCTGTCATTTCCTGGTGCTAGTGTGCATTCAGCCTCTATGAATAGGTTTACTGAAGTCATTTTAAAATTCAAAAAATTCAAAATACTTATATTAGTCTATGATATTAGTCTATGACTCTTGAATACAGCCATCTTGAAGCATTTCATATAGTAGATGTATTGTAAAATGTATTACAGCTGATGAGACAATGTAGTAAAAATAATCTCACCCCAATTTGTATCATCGCTCAATAATTTCAGTATTTTTTAAGCAGAAATAGTAAGAAATATCAAAATAGTTTAACTGAATGTCTTTGGCTTTAAACTGCTGGTCATTCAAAAAAAAAAAAAACAACAACCTTGGAAGTTGTGATTACTATTTTTGATATTTCATAGTCTTAACAAATATCTGTTAATTGAAAGAGAATCAAAACGATTATTTATCATCATTTACATGCGTGAAATTATATAAAGGGAATATTACTGGGTTTAAAAATATGTTACGAGCCATGAATGTTTGGGTTTCATATCTCTCTTCTTAGCTGTAAAGAGTCACAATTGTAGTCTTAAATACATCAGGTGAGACTCCACAGCTAGGAGATGAATAGGAATATACTGTACATAAATAGTCCATATTCATATTTTTTGTGTGGAGGTGAATCAAATGGATATTTAAGTGACACAGCATAACAAAGCATGGGTTAGTCTGGTAAATCATTCAACAATCTGTTGCTTTGTTAAACTCAGAGAACTTCATAATTGAGTATTATTCAAAACGCAACTACAAGAACATAATTTCAATTTCCATTACAGGAAAGCGAGTTCTTTGATCTTTTAATACATTTGTAGCGAGTTTAAAAGGAAGAATATGAAAACGGCCTGATTACATCTAAGGGTTTGTTGTATTAATTATGATGTGTTTTCCTTTTTTTCGCCATTCCTTTTTACATGTGCTGATGTGTGCTCACTGCCAGGGCGAAGTTTAAACAGCATGATTTCATCATTTAATGAGGGCCTTGCTTATGATGTGTCTGGTTTTGAGATTCAAAGCATGTACTGTATGTAAACAGTTGGCGCGTGGAGCTCGACTTTAGTCTGAGCATAAAATGCCAACTAAAAGTAAAAAGCATGTTGGGTATGTAATTCTCTCTCTGTCTCTCTTTCTTCCTCGTTCACTCTCTCTGTCTCCCTTAACCACAATGACCTATTTAAGCAACAACATGTCGGCAGTCAAGATGACAGGATTGTCAAAACGCCGCGGTGTGGTTAGCAGAGTCAGGCGAAGGCGATCTTACCTTCATGTAATAGTTTAGAGTAATGAGTTTTACTGTGCTGTAAACTGTCACCGTGAAAGTCAATAGAAATCTCTCCCGCCTCTCGTTAACTTGCTGATGTTGTCGTGCTACGTTGTGATGTGAGCGGCTACATCTTTTTCTAGGCTTGTTTGACATGAATGCAAATGTGATTTCCTCCCTTGAATAAAGACTGAAAAAGAAGTACATTTAAAAAAACAGTTTGTGGTGAGAGCCCACGTTCCCATGATTCTTGCATCGAGATGAAACAGTTTCAAAGAGACAAGAACCACGCCCTTTTACGATGTTTACATGCATGTTTTTTTCTTCTCTCTGTCCTGTACACACAAGCTAAGCATCTGACCTATATTGAAAAATCTTTCATCTTGGGCAGACGTGTGTTGCATACATGAGATGTTCTTTAAACATTGTTAGAGGACGTTCTTGGCCTTCACAGGAAACCCCTTTGACAAGTGTGAGAAGATATTCTCTCCTTTTACAAAAGCAAGCCAAAATGAGCTCTGACAGGAAGCCTCCAGACAATTTACTAACCGCTAGATGTGATTTTTCTCAGCATAGACCATTACCACATATTGACTGTGTTTTGTTTTATTTTTTTTGGTTTTTTAAGTATAACAACAGTGTAATTCAGAGATTTGGGGCGTAATGCTTGAGTGGTTGGCAGCCATCTTCACTTTGCTAAAGCTTTATTATGTTGGATAGTTAGTATACAGTCTGCCCTTGACTTGACTGAGAGCAGAGAGATACTGGTTCTATACTGGTTCTTACTGATCAAAACAGAAACACTAAAGATAACGTGGTTAGACATGCTGATTAAAAGCTACACAGGGTTTTTCCGTGCTTATCTAACTACTGCATATGACTTACAGAGTGCAGTTTCACTCTGATATTCAAACTAACATCTCTGAGAGCTCAAGACATTTTTTGAGTTCAAATGAAGTTTTTTTTAACTTTTTGCATGGAAATTTTGCATAGGTTTTCCTACATGTATCTTTTATCTCTTTCCACCCACCTAACCTTGCCCACTGGTGATGGTATGACCTAAATCTCCAAAATAACCCAGATAAAATGTATCTACACTAACTTTACTATTAGACGATTGAGTCTAAACAAGACTACTCATTGTTTAAACATTGCCAGTGAGGAATAAGAGACTACATTGTCCTACTCACTCTGTTTGAAGCCGAGGAGGGGATCCTCTCTATGGGCGTGTCTCTTTCTTTCATGTACTTGTAGGCTCTACTAAGAAAGCTTTGCTCTCAGCTCGGCTCTCCTCTGATGTTCCTCCTCGTTCTTCTCCGCCTCGTTCTCCTCCTCCTTTTCCTTTTCCTTTTCCTTTTCCCTATCCTTCCCTCTCTCCTTCTCCTCAGCTGAGGATTTCTTGCTGAGGCCGTTGGCCTTGTGTTTGGCTGCTGGCGTTATTTTTCCATTGGGTACCGTTTTACAGTTGTGTTTGACCTGCAGAGAGAGCTTAACTTTAGATGAAAATTGAACCCTTAACAGTGTGTTAAACAAATTAAGTCAGACAGTATGACTAAGTATTAAACGAAATATGATGTGTTTGGGTTCAAGCACAAACACATATTTTACTGGCCACAGAGGCAGCCTCTCATTAATAATCAATGGAGCAGCTCTTCTTGTCATTACAGATTAAGCACAGATTAGTCTGACTCAAGCTTCAGAGAGAGAATTGCTCATATTGTTTTATCTGTCCAAGGTCATAGGAATAACAGCTGTGGAAAAACTTTTATAGATATTTCCTTCAATGTAAATATTACAACCAATGTCAGATACAAAGAAGCAGTGAAAGATATGAAAATACAGAATCAATAACAAAATGTAATTGAAAATCATTAACTTGCATGACAACAATCTGCATCAGGATGTGAGGATTTTACTTCTTTTAATACAAATAAACTTTCAATTTTCTTCATCAAGTAACAACACAATACTGCACAATACTGAGAAAAGACATACAGACAAAGAGAATGCTGCTCAATAACTATGCTATCCTGACCTAATATGTTTCAAATCGATAGAAAGATAATCTACAAATATTTTGAGTTATTTTTAAAGTATAAATCACAAACATCTCTCAGGTCCTGCTGGTTATTTGTGAGGATTTGCTGTGTCTCTTAGTCTTTGTGTGTAAATAAATATTTTGATTAATTGAGAAAATAAGTAATTATTCAATAACAAAAAATAATAGTTGTAGATCTATATTATCATACATACAGTATGCCATTTAATAGAAAAATGGTTATCTACTAAAAATAAAATTAGATTCCCAAAAATGAAATATCTTACGTATATCAAGTTTGTTTATATGATCCTTGATAAGCATCATATAAAGTCAACATGCATGTATTGTACATAATGTAGCACTACACTGCTGCTATTCCTGTCACAGTGAATTGTTTAGGAAACTAAAATGTGTTAGCCTAATTCTGCAACAGAAGACATTCTGTAAGGACGACCTGGAAAGCAGTTGGTCAACAACACATGTCATTACAGCAGAGGTAGTGCATGATAGGGACCTTTGTTTACTGTTCACTGTATAATACTCTTCATACAGTGTACTTCATTCATCTTTATTTCTACTGGACATACTGGAATTCACTTAAATAGTATGCTGTTTTATTACCTCTCAGCTTGTTGTGTGCTGTGCTGTGTGAACATGTGAATTTCTCTTAAGGGGTCAATATTGGCTTACCTTATCTTATGTTATCTTATTGTTTCTTACCTTAGTGGAAGCTTTGCTGTCTGGGCTGCAGGGGTCTTGTGCTGCCACCGTTGTTGACCCCTGGGTTAACCCCAGTGACCCTTGACCCTGAGCCTGACTCTGAGAGTCCCTCCTCTGAGAGATGGACAGCTTCTTCTTCCGAGGTCGCCCCTTCAGGTTAGGAGCTGAGGGGGGAGGAAACAGTGACAATGAGAATAACCATTTAAGTGGAAACGTGTGCACTGATGCAGCACTGTGCAGTTTAAATCACTTTGTATTTTCAACATTTGAAAATGAAAAACAATCTTGACAAACTATTATTGAGAGGGAGAATAAAAGCCATATGAAAAACGTTTACAGATGCATTTCTTCTCTGGGAACTAGCTGAAAAGGATGGAGGCTATGACAGGAACATTTACAATCAGGGAAATGAATTTCACAGGCCTGTGAGCCTGTAGCTAATTATTTTTAAACTGGATTAGTGCAACATTGTGTTGAATGGGGTAGCAGGCTGCCAAATTGTTCCAATGTGCTAGTAAACACAACCCTTAAGTTCCCTCTCAGCCTAAAAGAGAAACTGTATTTAAATTCAGACATATGTATTTTTAAGATCTGAGATGAGGGCTTCGTAACAGTTAAGCAATTAGTATATTACTGTAAATGACAGATGCTGTTTAATCCACAAACCCACAGAAGGGAAGAACAGTTATTGCTGGGAGAAATATTTGATTTAGTCAGATGTGATAGAAACTCACATACATAATGTGGCTGTTTGTTGTCATTTTACAATGGGACTATAGTTGTCATCTTATCATCATCATCGCCACCATAAAGAATTACATTATACTAAAGCACATTAGATGCACTGATCATTATCGTGGCTGTATTTCTCTGGTTAGTCTGCTGCTCATGTCTTAAAACGCTGTTAATTAAAAACACATGAACCTGCCTGATAGAAGCCCTTTGTTTGAAAGGCTGGCTGATATAATTGCTCAGTTCAAATTACATACACAATAAAGTATTTAAGCCCTCCAAGTCCTTTGTACACCCACGTTTATGTCAACCCGCGACTGTAATGTAACTTCTTGGCAGAGTGCCTTGCCTCCATGCAGCAACACAAACTGAGATAAGCTCAACGGAGGGAGAAAGAGAAAGAAGGAGAGAGAAACTTCAAATAATCCAAGTTCAGTCACGTATTTCACAGCGTCAACATTCTTTCATTCCATCTGCAATGACAATTAAATTACATCCAAGGTTGTTCTCTGCCAAAAGCACTCTGTGATTATTTTCGATCGGATCAAATTCCCATCATGAAAATGTTACAATAACACTAAAACTGAATAAAACTTACAGGCAGTCATTAAAAAGGGTAAAATGATCACGATTCAGCAACCTACCACTTCATGTTATTATTTTCACAACTGCTACGCTGTGGAGAAACAGCGCAGGGAAAGTTCAAGGGCATTTGTTGTGCATTTGTCATCCCTTTGGCACTAAAATTTCAACACTGTAATCTTTGCTTGGAAAGCACTGGGTGTGTTTCTTCCTTCAATGTTTTCACATTCACTCTGCCTCTTTTTATTCTGCCAGTTACTCATTAATGCTGAGAAATTACATAAACCCCATTATTTATTTATTTACTTGTGTTTATTTCTAAAGGGACAGCTACATAAGCACAAAATAGTCACTGCCACATATCACAGCATTTCTAGCTAATTTGTAATGCTTGGACCTCTGTAAAGAAATCCATATGTAATCAAACAAAACACAAACCATAAACAGATGCCACATTACAATAAAGGGGCTTTTCAACTTAAATCTTAAGAAAAGTAACTGATGCCAGACATGTACACTGTATTCAAAAACACATATGCAATCATACAAAACACAAACATTATGTGATGGATGACTAATGCTTGGAGGTTTAACTTGTAGATTTCTATTTCAACACATGACATCAGTTCAAACAAATGCTGCATAGGTCTGTGTGAGGTTACACTCTTTTAGTGTGGTTCTGATTTTAGTCCACTCACTAAACCCCCGACACCCTGCTCTGAGTTACATAACATGCCTGTTTACATTTTTCATCAGGTCAAATACTGCTGCTTAAAATGTGCAATTACAGCAAAGCATGGTGACATGACAGCAAGCGGGTTTAAATTCATCGACTTATTGATGAAGGGCAAACTAAACTCATTTAAACAACCCAAGCAGATATTACTGTAAAGTGTGTTCAAATGGTGCATTCATGTATTTTTGTAAACATACACAAAAAGGCACACAAAGGTCAAGCAGGCGATCTTTCTGTACTGCAGAAGTTGTGCAGAACTGCTGATCTGCTCTCCTCGTGGCAGAGTTGCGTAAGGGACGAGTCATCAGCTTTGGAATAACAAAAAGAAAATCAAAAATGGACAGACTCTGTGCAGATTGATTTCCTAGAATGGAAACGGACATTTATAGTCTGTAAAAAAAAACAAAGCCAACATCACAAGGTAATGATTTTACAGCATCCTGGGAGATGTGATATTTTTACCACTCTGTGGGCATTAAAGTGTTTTTTTTCAATGTGCTCGAGAAGAGGAGACCATTTAAGTAAACATGATTCTTCCCTCAACGAGCCAAAAATGGACACTATGGTCATACCCCAAAAATGGCTGCTGACCAAGCTGCCAAGTTCCTTTTCCAATCAAGTTATTTATTGGTCAGTTTCTGGCTTATCAAACACACACACACACACACACACACACACACACACACACACACACACACACACACACACACACACACAGTAAGAGCTTTTACAATGCGACTTTGTCTATAATTTCTCCCCTCTCAGATTCAATTAAAACAGCCCTAATACCTCTGTTTCACTGTCATTCAGTTGATGTCAATGATAATGAAAACTCATTAGAGACAGCTAAGGAAGGGTTATATGCATCAACAGAGTAGAGCCACAGGGAACCACAACAAAATGGACTGATTGATTGAGAGGGTGCTGGGAATGAAGCCACATATTAAGCCGACTGGAGAATTCAACTGATGGATGTCTTGTTTGATAATGTTCCCAAAACTGACTGGAAAAAAGCTCAACATCTACATGTGTGTTCAAAACAAACAAAATCGTCTTTAAATCAGATGGACAGATTGTCGCTGTGATGGTGAATATTCCTTTGTATTTGATTGGCCAACTGAAGAAAATTCTTTGAAGGGCTTTTGTAGATCTGCAGCCAACTAATCCTTTCATTTGACAGTTCGGAATAAGACTTATGACTGAAATAATCAGTTACAACTACAGAAAAGTGCAGTGGTTACTTTCAGTTACAACAGAATATAAGTCAAGGAATGGCAATTTTGGTTGGTTGGTTGGTCAGTCCACCACTTTTACTTAACTGAAATATCTCAACATCTATTGAATAGACTGTACAACATACAGTATGTACAGACATGTTTACAGACGGTGTATCCTAATAACTTTGGTAATACCCTGACTTTTCTCGGCTAGTCCGACCATGAGTTCATTTATAGTTTTGAGTGAATGAGTGAAGTTTGGTTCAGACAATCATCCAATCAGGATGAATGTAATTTGGTGAACCCTGACTACCACAAAACCATTATCCTGTCACTCCCATGAGGAATTTTAAGTAATGACAACACTGTCGGTGCATCCACATTAAGCATGGATACCCGACCCGTGCCTACGGTACCTGACGGCCGGGCCAAGGTTCGACAGATATTTAGAAATTATGGTGGGCATTTTGGCCTGTGTGTGTGTGTGTGTGTGTATGTTTGTGGAAAGTGGGAAGAAGAGAGATAGAGAAAGAGGAAGCAGACGTGTTGTAGATGCGATTGGAGCAGAGTTGGTGGAATAAGTTTAAGTTTTGTACATAGTGTGGGCATTGTCTGAAATAAACCCCTACACTACGCAGACTGAAAGCCGAGCTCATTCATTTGCTCACCAGAAACGGGATTTAAACCCCGGCATTATTCATTTTATAACGTCGGCTCTGGAGGTAACAAGTCTCCACTGGTTTTCTGTTCACGGTTGGAAACGAAGCAAGGAGGTAAGGTTAACACATTGAACAAATTTAACACCTTATTAACGCACGCTTGTTGCCCTGTGTGTGCTGGGATGCGTCTGTTGACATTTCCGAATGCCTTCCTAAAGTTGCTTAATAAAAGCTTTCCACACAAAAACATAGCCTACTTATGTCATGTCATGTAGTATGAGAAATGAAAGAAAGAAAGAAATGAGATTTCAACTGTGTTGGGCTCGGGTTGGGCTTGGACACAAAGTTCTTAATGTTTGTCGGCTCGGCCGGGTTCGGTCACAGCTCTGTTGGACTAGGGCCGGGCTTGGACAGAACAATTCGGCCCAATCCAGACTCTAGTCCACCTGATGCAAGTCTTCAGTGATCGCACACAGCCCCACAGCCCCACAGCCCCTCCTTCACCCAGTTGCTAGTAGGATTTAAAAAAACAAAACATGATGGACTCTTCAGAATAGATTTGACTTGAGTTTCTGCGCGTGAAAGTCACTGGACGAGACCATGTTCTGACCATAGGCATAGTGATAAATACTAGAGAGTTGTGTAGAGCTGATAGTCTTAATTAGCTTTGTAGCAACTCATTTAGCAATGGCTTGAATGTAACAGACATAAAGCTACGCACTAATTTGCCTAAAAATGTAAGCATGCTAACATGCTAAACTATGATAGTTGACATGGTAAACATTATACCAACTTAATATCACTATATTGTCATTGTGAGCATGTTAGCATGCTGATGTTAGCATTTAGTTTAAAAACTATGCCTACATGCAGCCTCACAGAGCTACTAGCATGGCTGTAGACTTGTTAGATTGTAGAAACCAGGAATGCAGGGACTGTTATTTACCATTCATCTTTGCAATATTCTAAGTAATTATATTATGAAATGGCAATGAGGCTGTTATGAATGTTGGTCATTCATTTTATGGAGATTTATGAAGGTCAGGCTCGAATAAATGTCCTAAGTTGTTCAGAAATACTAAAGTGTAAATATTGATACTGATGAATAACTTGCTGAGCTCAAAAAAGTAACTTTTAGTCAATGATGTGTAACAAATAAAAATATGAAAGTTACATAAAATAATTTTCATCTTCCATGCAGATGAACTGTGACTGACTCATTGGAGAAGAATCTAACAATCTGCTCTTTCACTAAACAAAACTCTTAATTCTGAAGTTTTACTTCAACTTCATCTCACCATAATGAGGTCAACTTTCAAACAAAGAGG
Source organism: Etheostoma perlongum (assembly GCA_026937815.1). NCBI lineage: Eukaryota > Metazoa > Chordata > Actinopteri > Perciformes > Percidae > Etheostoma > Etheostoma perlongum. The sequence continues at coordinate 22,644,375 of CM049387.1, read as the reverse complement.
TGAAGAAGAAGGTTGATGAGTAAGGCATGACTAGAACAAGTAGTGGTTGGTGATAAAACATGTTTTTGACATATTTTGTTGCCTCACTTGGTTGCAAATTAGCTAAAGGCTTGACACCCACTCAGCAATTATCAGAACAGCTTTCTGCCAAAGGTAGCATTCCCATTGCAATACATGGCCTTGATTATGCAGTACAGTATGTACCACAGGACCGAACAGAATACAAAAAACAGTACATTCCTTTTAAAAAAATTTAAAAAATATTTATTCCCCTTTTTATTAATAATGTCTCAATGAGATGACCTATCTTTATAACAAGGCCAACAGGACAGCATATAAATATAAACTAAAAGACAAAAACCCCTGTTATAATAAATGTTGAAACATAAACCAGATCTGTAGACCATATATAGTAACCATACATGCCAATTAAGCAGATACATTGGCAACATTTCAGCTATGTTGTTATAATCAATGTGAGTTCTCAGAGAGAGATCCAATCAATCAATTTGAAGTCACTCTAATGAGTTATGGTAAAGGAGCAGAGGATGTAAAGGAATTTTGACCAAACAGCGTAAAGTTGTCTGTAAAACATTTGAGGAATGCAGACCACAATGACGAGCTTCAGAACGGGTGTACAACACAGGTGGGAAGGAATCCTCCCCTGGGATAGATTTGTAAATTAAACTGTACCTGTGAAAACAGCCATGCACAGGCAAAAGAATGTCTGGCATATAGGGTTACAGTGGTGCCTTGGAAATTTACAGCCAGTCATAAAACATACGGAATCTTGAAAGGCAGTATTTAAACTCCATAAGCACTGAGCAGATGCATTTTCATGTATCAAAATAATGCAGCTGACAAAGGGAACTTTTTAGATGGAAAACAGAAGTAGAGTTTGTAACTCAAATTAGATGTAACAGAATAAAAATATAATTGAATGGAATATGAAACATAAGGAACAATAATAGCATCTGTCAGAGTGCAAAAAGATGACCCAAAGTAATTAAAACCTAACAAATAAATAATAAAAACCTGACAAATAATCACACAAACAACCTCTGATTCATTCTTGGAACAAAGACTTTAATCTGTGGCGCAGCGGTGCATTGAATCATGCGATCAGTGAAGTGATATTACACTTTGGTGGAACATTTTTAACTCCCCTGAAGGCACAGGGAGGTGACAAGGGAGGCACCAAAGCAACAAGTCAACATTACCAGAGAGAGAATATAAAAAAACAGCAATGACTGATTCCTAAGCCAACAGTAACAGGCGACGGCACTATGCATCAAAGACCACGGAGGTCGGAGAGATATCAAGTGTTTCTGCTCAAGGGCGGCATGTTTCTGACCCCAGTTTGAAGAAGCGACTGGAAATGAAGATTCTATTCGCTCAAGAAACATGTCAGAGCTAATGTATCTTTCTCAAGTTCCTTTCAAAGTAAATATCTTGTCTGGTTCTCTTGATGGACTTGGTTTGAAACACGTCACAAAATGTCAAAAGCAAGATGCAGAATGGAATATTTAATGCCTTATCACATACTGTACCTGTACACAGCACATATCCTACTGTACATATAATCACTCCACTTCTACTGTCTAGAATTTTAAGTAAAGGGAGATTTGCCTTTCGATCTAATTTAGGACACAAAAGTAATAATATTAATATTAATTTCCACTGGGTATTTAAGCTCATATTCTTTGTCTCCTGATACTGTCCAGCTAATACAATCCAGATGGGTGAAGCATTTATCTATGTTGGCTTTAATTATTACCACACAGTCCTAATATTAAGGAAATTATGTTTTTTCATACTTGTGGCCGTTCTGACAATGGGAAACAGGATTTCGGTAAAACAACAAATATTTGGTCAAGCATTAAAAACTTTTAAATCTTTTTTTAATAGCTTTGAATTTGACATAAATCAGAGTTCCACAGAGATTTTGGCAGTTAGAAAAGCAAACTGATCATGGTGGCTAATTTCTGTTTAATTTTGCTCGACTCAGACATAAGCCTGGCCTGATCTAGGAATTGAATTTCCTGACTCACTTCAGATTTCAAGTTATTGCATTGATAATACAAACATTTTCAGGTCACATTCCACATCACAAATGGCATTATTGTTATTTGCTATACTGCAGGTTAAAGGGTCAGAGGAGATTTTGACCTCTATAAGCGCTGAGGAGCTGTCTTTACATGAGTCTTTACCCATTTTGTTGCCTCATGCACACACACTAGGATGCAAGTGGGTGACTACAGGTGGCGGTAATGTGCCAAGAAATGCATTAATGTGTCAACAAAGGCAGGGCAGAAACTAGTCAACATAAATGTAAAATCCTTTCAAAAATATATATTTTTTCTGTTTGAACAACCACAGACTTGTAAGCCTTAAGCACTCCCTCCCTCTCTATCATTTTATTTCTGACTGTGGGCACCGTCGACTTTCACATATTAATACCAGGCATTTCTGACGTGCTCATAATTCTCACTTTGTCACATATGACAGCAGTTATCCCTCCGTTCCTGCGCTCAAGGCGTACGTACACGGTTCCTCGCACATCGTCATATTGAGACACATTGACAGCACAACGTTTTTTAATAAACAGTAATACTCTATCATTGCAATCATCAAAATTACACAATGTGCCCACATAGTGAGACAAAGTGTGGGTGGACAGAGTACATCCAGAGTTTTTATTAATCATCGAAACCTCCATAGGTTGTTAGATGATACAAGTGTTAATTAATTTGTCATAATTATACAGAGGGATATCATCATTAATAAACTGTAAAACATTTCACAGCCAAATTTAAGAGTGCAGTGTTACATATTAGATCAACCTCGGGGAGGGGTTAACATCAATAACATTGAAATATTTTCATCACTGGTGTTATTTTCTTGCCTGGTATTGCCCGTGAATGCAACTGCAACATGAGAAGATACTTTGTACTGCTTATTTTTGCTATTTTGAATATAATGAGGAATGCATTTGACTCCTTCGTAGGCATGACAATGGATACTAGTTACTGTCATTACACAAAAACAACCTCACCTTCCAATATAACAGAGGGAGGGAAGATGAGAGAGCAGTAACAGAATCACGGAGAAAGAGAGTGAGAGAGAGAGAGAGAGAGAGAGAGAGGGAGGGAGGGAGGGAGGGAGGGAGGGAGGGAGGGAGGGAGGGAGGGAGGGAAAAAGCATTAAACACCACCAAGCAGCGAGAGCGACAATTTAAATGTTTCTCTGGTGTTCAGAGTCAGTGAAGAGTTGTGTGTTTGGAGAGAGTGAACCTGTGTCAGGAACTCTTGTCCTGACTAGCGACGCACACTAAAAACACTGTAATACAAGGCTATTAGAGCATGCGCCTCAGTGAAAGGCAGGGATTAGTCCATCTTGTTACTAAAAAGCTCTAACAACAGTCATCCGCAAGTCCTTAACAGCTTCTTGTAAACAAGTCTTTCCACACAGCACCTTAATTTACTCTGCCTCAACCTCTCTTTTAAAGGTCAAGTCCACCTAAATTTGAAAAAAAAGACATTTTCTCACAATATTGGTGTTTTTATTCATTTTACATATCTTATGACTTAATTTGCTGACATATCTGAGAAGTCATTGAGATTTCTCCACCTCAATACAATGGGTGTGAATTTAATTTTGCTTGTGATGCTCACAGTATCGAAAGATTACGTTTAAAACCCCACTAACAAATATTCACGCTTCCCTTTGCGCTGTTTACTCCTGAGGGAAATATCTGGATGTATAGCTGCTAAATGCTCCAACATGTTCACCATCTTCCAGCTAAATGTGTATGTCTGCTGTTTGGTGCTTAACATGTAAAAACAAGAGAAAAACCGCTGCTGCTTGAAACAAGGTTAATGAGAACGGTAAGAATGGAACAAAACACTAAAGTTGAGCCAAGTAAAATCAAAACAATGAGCTGAAAGACACTAAAAGGCTGATTAGAGCTGTAGTCAGGTAATATTTCTCTGTGAAATTGTCACTACAAGCGATCCCTTCCACATTACACATTGAAATCTATTGTCAATTTGAACATATTGATTAGCGCAGCTTTAAACAAACAGACATATGTCAATCTTTGGAACTACTTTCTTCCAGAGAAGAAATATCTATGGATTATTCAGAGTAATAAGGACACTGCTTCTGGAAAGAGATGTTGAGATCATGTCATTTTCAAGGCTGTGAGCACAAAAAACTAAAATACACTGATCATTGTTTTGGGCAGGAGACATAAACTTCTAAACAAATGAAACCCAAACTAGATAGCACCAGATAGTGGCAAGTGAAAAATTATTTTAATCAAACTCACATTGTGTAATGGACACCCATGTGTTCAGTATGAATGTATAAATATATTGACACTAAAACAGGAATCCATGTGAGATTTTCTGTTTTGGGGGAGATTATCACCAGATCTCCTCTCCTTGCTGCAACAGCTCTGACATCCCGTTCCACTCTATTTCCCAAACCTGTCATTTCCTATACAAATACTGCATTATATCGGCTACAGTCTGTTTTTATTTTCCTCAAAGACGATTCCCCTTAGCTGGCTGACTGACAGCTGTGTGTGCATGCATAATTATCTCCTTCACAAAGCCTGTCTGTAGCCTTAGCCTGTGGCAGACCTCAATCACAAAGCATTAGAAATTACTTTGGTTTCCACAGAGCGACGCACTTTTGCAGTTGCAGGTAATGTCATACATTATATGGACCAGTGGGATGTAGGTGAACTAGTTGTCCGGCCCATCTGGAACTAGAGACATGTAAAATTAGGTACTTGGGGCTAATACGTTCATTAGATTCAGCTCGCGGAAGCCGAGACATAATGAGTGAGAGTGTTGCTGATAGTGTTCCTGTTTCTGGAAGCTGAGGTCATTGAGGCCAATATACTGTTTAGGTGAAAAGAAATAAAATGAATGTAAATATATTAATTCTGAAAAGTACCTATACTGTATGTTTTAATAATAAGAAAAACAGGAGTCACTCTCTGTCTTTTTGTCATCTAAACCCGTCTAAACTGGGCATTATTGTATGGCACTCATGTTGCATTTGCAGGTGCATTTCAATAAAACCTTAAGGGGAATTCTATTTCACTTCAATCTTTAATTTGAGTTTGGTTGAGGTTTAAAATGCTGGTCATGTCTGAAGTTTTAGTCTGAGGTTTCAGCATACAGTCAGGTAATAGGATCCACAATAGAGAGTCTATGCTAATGCCTGGGTAGATAGTGTGCAGTAGATAAATCATGTTTATAGATTGATGTCCTCCTCTATGGCCTCTGTGAATATAACAAGATTGCCTCCAATTGCATCTAAATATAAGCTTTTATGGATGCAAACACACCGCATAATAAAAATACTGCACGCCTGGATATAGAATAAAGTGTCTCGCATGCCATTTTAAACTACAACCCACCACACCGGCGTTATTATCTGGTGTTCATATTCTAATATGTGACTATACTGTAAGAAATGCTGCTTCTTTGTGTTAATCCTGACAATTTGTCAAATTTAAATCCAGCACCACTGGGAGGAACACATCAATTCAAAGTGAAATCAATTCTATCCACTCTTCTTCCTCTGCCTATTTTTTGACTTTCTCCCACTCTCCTGCTTATCCTATCTATTTCTCTCTTTCTGTAACAACTATGTGAGGAGCAGTAAATGTTATTACAAGGGGTGGGGTTGAGGGGAAGTGTGTGTGTGTATGGAGGAGTGATTGCTATGCATGCACAACAAACGCAACATTAAAAAGCTATTATCAGAAAAGGGAACGTTTTGGCAGATATATGGCGGAGGGCAGCGCCTGCCATATGTTTGTGGAGACGGGGACAACAAGTCAGGTAGTAATTATCAATCATCATCAGAAAAAACCTGTCAAAATGCTAGGCCGGGCACGCTCTGACTAGCGTTGCCATGGAGACAAGCCCACATCTCAGCAAGTGTGTGTTTACCAGGAAATTAAAAATACTCCCATATTTTTATCAAAGCACTTATAATATCGTGCAAATCGACTATAAGTGCTTTTTTAAAATGTGTGTGTGTGTGGATTTCCTGCCAAGATAAACTAGGGAAAGAGATTTTTCTGGGATAGAGTTAAGGATCATTTTTGGGTTGAGGTTATGGTTTTGGTTTACACCAATTTCCTTGCCTTCAGGATCAGGCATGTTAGGGGTTACAATTGGCAGATGGATATGTAAATAGAATATTCTCCACATAATAACATTATAGATGAATGTGTGTATGTGCACATACATAATGTATATGTAAGTAATGAGCTCATTTCTGTGACCATACAGTTGCTGTGCACAGACTCTCCAATCAGACTGTCATTGTTAATATTCCACAGCCGAGGAAAGAGGACATTTTCCCAAACCATCATGACTTTGTCATTTAAAATTTTACATATTCCTTTTTCCTCTTTTCCATTCAACTTTTACATACACCAGATGCCTTTAAATCAAATTTCAGTACTACTCAAATACTTCTATTTCCAGAAGAGTGTATAGTAAGTGTGTCGTTTTCACAGAATCACACATGAGGAAGGTTTCTGAAATGTTTCCAAATGTTTCTAACAACAATGGTGCTTTCAGATGACAATCAATTTCCAACTCAATGAACTCAATCCATTGCCCTTCCAGGAATCAGGCTTGGAAATTAAATACATAAGTAAGTAAACATGAAAGCAATTTAGGGGAAAGTGAAATAAGTGCTGCATGAATTTTGCTGCTTTATTATAGCAGTTATTTGGGGAAAAAAAGGATAGTGTTCTTAATTCATTATTTGTGCGCTGTTGTGCTTGCTCCGCCTGGGGAGAAGCAACATTACTCTTTCATCAGATCAAATGAAGCGAAACGGTGCCGTTCCAGGAAGAGCCAATTAAACTGTTCAAAGAAGTTTATTATTGCGACGTATTATGAAATCATTCTCATCGGATTCATTGGGGTGTGTGTTTTGACGGGGGTGTGAATGTGTGTACTTTACAACTGTGCACACTCATAAAGGTTGTCGACTCAAGCTTTCCATTTGCAGAGTAAATAGAAAATGATGGTTTGCAGTCACAGTGTCACATGTTTTACAATATAATTTTTATAAACTTAATTTATAGTCAAAATAAGCTGTTATAATAGGGAGAAAATAATTTCCTTTCATTCTGTCTGCCTCGTGATTGTCTCATGATTGTAGCGTTGCCTGTTAAGTACTCATTAACACACATCACATCCGAGACATGGCTGGGTTTAAGCTTAACCCAGATCCACTGACTGACACACACATTGAGGAATGCAATAACCTTTGACCCTGGAGAACGTCGTATTGTAAGTTGCTCTTAATGGCTATTGTTCCGGGAGAGGACATTAGACAATAAATATAATTTTGCAAAGAAATGTTAAGAACGCGCAGTGGGCTGTCCTAAATGCACACACCCTGTTGTTCCATGAGTGCCAAATGTAAACCTAGTCAAAGTTACATAATGTGGAGGACATGCTAAAAACAGGATAACCTTCAAATGCTTCCATATCATTGATACTGACAGACTGCAGAAACAACTCGTACTAGTAGAACCGGGGCTTTAAAAATACAGTTTTTCAATTTAGCTTTTAGAGAGAGAGAGAGAGAGAGAGAGAGAGAGAGAGAGAGAGAGAGAGAGAGAGAGAGGGAGGGAGAGATGAAAGGGAGCAGTGGATAAGCTTCAAGGCTTATCCTATTCATTACTGGAGAAAAAAAGAAATCACAGCATCGACCTATAAATAAATGAATGCCAGGATAAACAAGAAGCCCATACATCAATAAAACATATGTATTCTAATAGATCACGCTCTAGTTACACTTGATGGGATTGAGTAGGCCAATGAGCCCAATCATAGGGACTTTATCATTTAAAAAAAGATACTCAGCATTAAGCCATGGTGATTACAAATAATCATCATTCCCATTTCAAAATAGGCCAATGGATACTTTTATCTTTCTGTTAATTTTTTTTTGGATTATATGCAAATCCATTGTATTTTTTAGGTAGTTTATGCCAATAATCTAGAAAAATATTTAAAGAACACAACAAAGCTCTCTCCTGCTTTTGGTATTTTCAGTTTCCATTACCATGAAAGTAGCTTTAAAACATTTGCAAACATTTCCAAAGCAGCTGCCAACAGTGACACTGTTCCAGTATGTGTTGTCTGTGACATTTTGGGGAAAAAAGAAGCCACAATCATCACTTTTAATCCCTACTTTGCTGCCTTACAGTGTAACAATGATTATTGACGTCACCTAAATTACACAAGCTCGGTTCAGAAACAACCTGCAACAAGCCTCTACCTGCAGACATGAAAAATACTCATCACTTAGCCCAGCAAACCAATGAGCTGTTTCTACACCAGCTTCACCGACAGAGACAGACTTTGTAAACAGCATCTCCAGTTACACTGATGAGTCAGACCTATTCACTCCAGGTTACAACATGCTGTTCTGTCATTTTTATTTGTGAAATTCAAGAGCTGTATCACAACTCACATCTGGGATTTTGTAAAAATATGATTTTTAAATAGGTTGTCCTATCCAGCTACAAATCCACCATATCTTTTAATCATGTAAATCATATTCTCACTTGATTTAAACCATGCTCACCAACAGTGTAGAAGACAAGTGTATTAATGGAATAATCATCTATGCCATTATAAATGAGGTCATGCTGGCCTGGTTAGCTGAAGTGTAAAAGTAATTAATAACATGCTTCACAGTTTGTCAGAGTTTTGAAAAAAAAATAAAACTTCACATTTTGGTCCTTCTTTTTATTTCCAAGCCTGATAATGACCCATCAAATGATGTGTAACCATCATGCCAAAGTGGTTAATTACTTTGTGCTTTTTCAGGGAGCTTTGTTCACTATCAATAACTTTTATATCCTAAATTCTTTTGGTTGGTTTTTCTACATTTGAGGAATTTTATTTTAAAAATCAACAAACACATACTGTACATGAAATGTTAACATCTTGTGGTACCACGCTTGCAAGCAGGAGCAAGTCTGAAAACTCTCTTATGGGGTACGTTCAAGGACAGTCCGACATCCAAGTTTGCCAGCAAAAGAAAACTTTCTTTACTCGTGTTTCATTTAAATAGTTCCTGTTTGGCAGACAACTCTCAAATCTGGGACGTCTGAGTTTCTACAAATGCAACAGGAAGAGTTTCAAAACATTCACATCTGTAATAACATGTGATGATAGTGTGACACTAAAAGGTGACCAAATGATTCACTATATTTTATCATCTATATAAAGTACATTTTATGGTACTGCAAAATACTTTTAGACTGTAGTGAAAAAATGTCTGCCTGAAAGGAAGGGAATCTCTAATATAAATATGTTAAATATTCAATATTATTATTTCTACTTAAAGGGACCGTTCAGATATTTGAAGTGGGGTTTTATGAAGTACTTATCCATAGTAAGTGTATGGCGGTCGACACGCCCTCAGTGTGGAGAAGCAAAACACATAAGCTAAGCAATGTACTGACTTTGACGATTCTGAACTAACCCTTTAAAAAACAGCATGAGTTACACGGTAACAGTTTGACAGCTGGACATTCACAGGAGGTTATTTAGAGATTTTTAGTGAGGAAATTAAATTGAAACTGTTAAAGTGGTGGAGCCAGAAATAGTTATGATCCTGTAACTGAAGGAAGAGAATACCTGGGTGTTCTTTTGTCCTCTACTAGTCAGTTATCCTCAACCGGCGCTGCTTCTCTGAGAAACCTTTGCACTGTAAATAACAGGTCCATACTTCTGAAAAGCTTCCTGCCTATTGCCAGATGCGTATTTATCTCTTTGCGTGCACTGTTTGCTACAAATAGATAAGCAGCAATGCAAAGCAATGTGTAGAGCTGGTGTGTTGCTGATGACATAATAGGGATAATCATGAAGATTGTGCCTTATTCAGCCCCAAGAGTCATCCTAATGCTACTGATGCCAGTAGAAGAAATTGCTTTTAGTTAAAAATAGCACTGCGGCATCAATTCTGCTTGTGCATACCATGTATATAAGAGCAATAAATAAGACTCTCAAGGCTAGTCACACATGTAAAGTTATGACATGTTAAGTTATAATGCATGCTGTGAATAAGAGCCTATATTGTTAAAAAAAACATGTTCTTGCACAAACATAATTTTACAGATATGTAAAGCCATGACAATGTACTATACAACTATTTATTGTTATAAAGAGTCCATGTCCTCTAAATTCCTCCTCTATGGCCTCTGTATATCATCGACATATGGACAATGAAAAATTCATGGGCTGGTGGTTAACACAAATCTGCGGAGGAGATGGGAAAACATGAGCTTAGGAAGCAGTTTGGCTATTACATTAACAGACGGGTCTGTCATGGGACGATATTGGCGTATGCATATTACATCTAATCTGATTTCATGTTTAAAGAGCGAGCAAGAAAGTGGTTCAAGTTTGGAAACAATGACATCATACTGTATGTTCATCTGGTGACCCAACCCAAACAAGCTAGCAGGACTGAATGTTTTTAAAGATATTATTTCAAAGTACAGGTTTAGGATTTTAGCATGTTTACTGTTTTTCAGATTTTCTCTCCTTCTCCATTATATATTCAGTATATATAAATATCAATTTCAGCGAGAGGATGAATGACCGAACAGAAAATCTTTTTTTCTGTCAAACACATGCAGAAACACCCTCATAAACACACACACAAAACAGCCACAGATGTACCAAACTGCCACAAGCACCACATTACAAAAATAGACTGTCCATTATGTTCATGATCAGTGCATCTGGACAATGTTAATATATTGAAGCAATGAATTGTTTATATTGTACTCCTCCCACCCTGGAGGATTACAAAAAAGGATTGCATTGAAAATGTTTGTTTTTAATAAAAATCAAACCAGCACTGAGTGAGAGATATCTCAAACAAAACACACTGAGCTGAGCATGAAATATATAGTTTCTGTGCCAAGGAAAAAGACCTGGGGAATATAGGACAAATGAGAAAGAGCAAAATAAGGTTGTGGGGGTGGTGGTGGGAGGGGGGGGGGCAGCTCCTCTCAACTGCTTAGCCTCAAACATGATTGCCTCACTAACTTTCAAAATACTGTTGATTTACGCAATGTGCACATAAGGGGTGTTAGGTTTCTGAAGGATTGGGGGAAGGGAGGGGAAGGGAAAGGAAGGTCAGCGGTTTGGGAGAATAACTTCAGCATAAGAGAACATGGGAAAAATGTTTTCTTTAACAGATACCCAAATGAGGCAGCTGTCAAGATGCCCTGAAGCTCCGCGATGTACAACTTGTTTAAATAGATCACGTATGGCACCTCTAGGTTGGGCTTACAAATGTTTATGATATTGCTTTGTAGCATGTACAGTACACATGCCAAATGAATGTGAGTAATACTCAACAGAACCATGACAGCTAATAACAAAACCTTGAACCTTGTCATCTGTCATTCAGCGCTGCAAAGGCCCACTCAAACTATTTCTGGCTCTTTCTCACAGCAGTGGGCCTCAGTAGTGCCAATATGATTATAGTACAGCACAGTATGCAATACCTTTATCCTTAGGTTTATGTAAGGCTTGTTTTTCATTCAGTACGTCAGTGTGCAGACAATAACTACTCCAAAGAATATGTGTGTCAGCAAGGTTTTCTTTTCTGCGATTGTGCGGTGATATTACAGTCCTCCTGGCAAGAAATGATATTGGGGACACAAAGTAGCATGGGTATAATCAATCCACGCTGGCAGAGAATGCATGATAATTATAAACAAAAACTGTGTCATTCCCATGAGGACAGCAGCTGCAGGGGTGACAGGCGATGCTGAACATGAATATGGATCACAGGACTTAAGATCTGGTAACTGACACAACCGCAGTTTTGCTGAAGGTGGTTCAAAAGCACGGCGATTGTGTGGACAAAAACAACCATGAATATAGATCAGATACAGATTAAAGCACAGCCTCCGACAACTGTCATTGTCATACCAGGAACGACCTTACATCATCCAGTAAAGTGAGAGCAAATATTGAAGAGATCTAAGTCGTTATGCAAACACAGGAGCAGCCGGAGCATGCTGATATTTCATTACTCACCTCCAAAAATGCAAATAAATCAGAGTACACTGCACATGCTCAAATAAAAACATGCTGCTGATTATATAAAACATCTGTACATGATTATACGTACACTATTAATATAAATACACTGAAAACTAAACTAAAGAAATAGACTGGATTTCACCAGCAGGCTTTCATCTGATGGCTACATTTCACACAAAACTGTACCAACAGGCTTGCTGAAATTCTGGAATAGCACTTTTTTTTTTCTCCCTGAGCTTTCTCATCTTCTCTACCCCCTGAGGTAGCCTGACACACTTTCATGAATTAGCCCAGACAAGATGGATGGCTATTAGAGCTGCCACAGCAGATTTGGTGGAATCCAAAAGGTCAGAATTAGCATCGGAAGAAGCATAAAAGACAGTCCTAAAATTGTTCCCCAGATGAATTTTGAAGTTTTTAATACAGTATTTCACAGCTGCACAGTATTACTTCTTACAAGTCCACAGTGCTGGTATTTATCGTAATAAAGGTGTATTTAATATGTCGTTTATAGATGCTTTTCATTTAATGGCTGGACAACTTTGCTCAGCAGTTGTGTATGTTTCTAAGCACATATGTGCAAACATTCATGTGTGTGTTTGTGCCTATGAGTAAGACGCCCTTGAGGCTCAAGTTCAATTGGCAGAGTGATGGAAATTACTTAGCTCTGCTGTTTTGAAACAAATCACCTGGCAGCAATTCAAACGGAAGTAAAAGCCTGCCTCAAACCTAGTAAACCTTCATGTGAATAACATTAGAAATCTGGTTGCCTTTGTCAAAAAAATAAAAAACAAAATAAAAATGGAACTCCCTTAGGCTCTGAAAAAAACCCTATAACTTAAATGTGGCTTATAGAGGAATGGCATTATTGAGCCAAGTGAATGAGCAATAGCAGCCACAGGATGTTAGCGTTACTATTCATAACTTATTTTCCAATGCCTATAACCATTTTCCCTTCTGGTCTCACCTCTGCTGCTCTCTTAAAATGCAATTACCTACTGGCAAATTTACAGGAAAAGAAAAACAATGACTTTTGACCAGCGGAGCCGTTACTGTGAATGTCAAATTGATGCTGCACAAGAGCCCTGTGAGCTCAACTGTGCTACCGAGGTGAGGAAATATAAAGAAAGATGAATCACATTACTTCTTTGTTTTAGCCCAGCTTGGGGTTAATAAAATGTGTGGATTCATGAGCGGCAGGGAAAGCACAGTGAATTGCATATAGACATGTTCCAGCACTTTAAAATTCCTAACTGGAACCACAGAATGCTTTTCATAGGAGTGACAAACTAAAAGAGCATTGATCAAAAGCATGTTTAGCTTAAACCAAAAGGACAAATGGAAAAATTATAAGAAACAAAAGAGTGAAATGAGACCCCACACAAATCCAAATTACAGCTAAGGAAAATGTATTATGGACATCCTCATACTGAGCAACGGACAAAATATAGGCATTTTTGTTTATAATTTTGTTCATTTATTTTTTTTTAAGTCAAGCCAAGTGACAGATAATCTGAGTTTGGCTTGTTTCTTAGCTGGCCAGTGAAAACCATGTAACTCAAATTGAGTGATTTTGACTATTTTTTTTGATTTTCTTTTTTTTTAAGTGTTTCTTCCTAAAATCCTCACAATATAAATTCACAATATAAAAAGTGTGCTGCAGATTTACATTGCACTTCTATAACATTGACTCGCAATGGACAAAAAAGGATCAAAATCAATGCAGCAGGAGCAGAGATATCTTTTTATTCCATACAGTCTTCTTCTTTGTTGAAACCTGGTGCATTCATTACCCACAAAGCAACTCGACTGCTGACAGTTTGGTCGGAGATTCAGGTGTGTCATGCTACTCGTGGCTAATGTAGCCCTGAGCTTCTAGCCTCAAGCAGACACCCCCAGAGTTATTTCACTTGTAGTTTTCAGGCCCAGCTGACACTGACTCAAGTGACATTTCTTGAGCAATTTATCAGATGGCACAGCTTCTTTTGGAGCCTTAAAAGCTATTTACAACCTTTTCCACATGTGCAGTAGTACGCCCCAAGACCTAGAAACAGACTTTGATGTGTAAAACCAGGGCTCTTCCACTTTAAAACTCGTTGGATCATCTGAAAAAATTATTTTCAGAAAACTGTAAACAGAGCTGTTTTTTCTCAGCTCCATGTTACAGTAGCTTAATTTTCTGTCTTAACTGGGACAGCCAGCCATTACACAAATAAGAATTTTAAAAAGACTCAAGTACATGGCCCAAAAAGCACTAACACTGTCCATTTTCCTGTGAAAGTACACTTGAACAAATGGTCATGGGAACCAAAATGACATAATTAAAAGTTTGAGATGAACCATACTTTGAGAATGAGTTCTAAGCACATGCTAACGTCCATAGGTCTGGACATGAGTAGTGTGATGTTTTATTGGCTAAATGGGCACTTCAAATGCCATAAACTGCCACTATCTAACAGCTACAATCAAATCACCAGCTTCCAAACTCACCAAACTGGTCACAGATGCTCTCGTTCTGCAGCAAGGCAGGATGTTCGAAGGTGTCACGGCAGTACAGGATCCTCGTGCTACCGCCCAACGCAGCGATGCCGCCCAGCGCCAACACCGTGTGGTCGATGAGCAGAGAGGGCCGGCTGCTCTGATCCGCGCCAAAACTGACCGGAAACGGCAATACTGGGAACTGAGGACCAAAACTTTACGCCCATCCTCCTCCTGGCCTGAAAAACACAGAAAATACACACACAATGTTAGAAGGTACACAGAGATTATACATAGTTAAATTTGACATGAAAAAAGGGAAATATTTGTAGCGAAATAGAGAATAGAGAATTTTACAAGTGAGAATGGCAGCACTTAATTTTACATGACACATTCACTACTACTATTTCTCTTCAGATTGTATTACTTTATTCCCTCTCATAGATCATTCTTTGGCTACCATTATATTCTGGCATATGCGCTGCCAGAGTGCTGTGAATATGATTATTTTACTCCTTACTATTGGAAAATACTATCCTTTCTTAAATGACAACGTAATGTTTGACAACTTAAAGTTTATTGTACTGTCACTTTCAGTTAGTACCATATAAATCTCAAGAAGGTAAATATGGGATTAAAAAATCCAACAACACAGAATCTGTTCATGCACATATCGCTTTGAGAGATTATTTTATTGAATAAATCCTAGAAAGCAATTAGCATCTTTGCTAAATGCTGATTTGTCCATTATCAAGCAATACCCTGATTTTTCAACAATTCCCATACAAAATATATGTATCTCTCTTGCCACCTGATATCCTATCCCAATGATCTCTCTCTCTCTCTCAGAAAATGCAACACATTCAGGAAGCAACATGCTCTAACTTTTTGTTGTATTTGACTTTACTTTTGTGACTTTAAATAGTTAAGATGCAAGTTTCATTCACACCATTTCCCTGAAGTTTTCATCAAACTGAAAGAACACCGATTCATGTCAAGAGTAAGAGGTTGAGAAAGATGAATGTCAACAACTGTCAAATGTAAACTCTTGTTGCTTGATATTTTGATTGTCAAGTTTTTTAAATAAGCAAGTATGAGGAAAATCCTCAGAGCTATTTAGACTAGGTATGTGTGAATGGGTGTTTGCGTACATGCATGTCTGTGTGTCAGAGAAACAAAAGACACTGTCTCACAACTATGCACATGTATTATTAGCAATTAATATTCCACTGACAGTGTGTAAGTTTGAGTGATGCATTATCACCTAAGACAACTAACTAGAAAAGTAACCCCAGGACAGGAAGTACAGACTGAGCTGGCAGCTGCCATAAAAGCCAGGAAGATGTGCTGATAGACAAATCAAACGGGTAATATTATACCATGTACAGTCATTAGCCACATACTCTTGGCAGCTAAGATAAAGTCATACCATTACAATGCTTATTGTGATAAAAAATATCACAAGTTACTACTGGAAAATCTTAAAATTAGAGAGCAGAATTATATCCCTTTAAAGCCAAACCTACCAGAACTACAGGACTTGACATGACTAGGTGCTCAGGAATTTTGTATTTATTAATTAACAATACATTGATGACATTTCCCGTGCATAATTCTTGCCTCTAACACAAATACTGAACCAGCAAACTATAAATGTTATATAATGTAGCTTCTTTATTAGCTTCTATAAAACTCTCTCATATAGTATTGTCTCTTGGATGTTGTGCAAAGAGAGTTAGCAGTTAAGGCTACAGGTTAGTGATGTTGATTAAAATTACAGTTCTTATGCAGTCCTGACTCACTATAACAGAACATCTTCTACTGTACCACCCACACACAGTAACACAACTATTACTCAAAGCTTAAGACATCTTGTTTTGTCTGAAGAGTCCAAATAACAAATATCAAAGAAGACTTCGAAAACCTGCATATACTGACATTAAAGAAGCTGAAAAAGCACATAAGAAATAGTTGTTGATTCTTTTTCTGTTGACTAATTAATTGACTTATAGTGTGAGCTTTAATATCATAAGATAAATGAATATGAGGTGACTTTATGTGACCTAATACAATATAAGTGTCTCCAGTCCAAAGCTCCCATGGGTGTGTTGAATCTTATCTTCTACTATGGTGATTGTATGATAATAAAACACAGTGCAGTAACTGCCCAAATCATAATACATAGACAGATGATGCATGTGTATTGTCCATTAAAGCTTTAGTCAAATGTCACATTGTGTGAACTCACTTGCTCTCAGAGACTATTGTTTGAACGTGTAGTGCCAATATTTTTCTAGGTTACAAAGCTGGCTACACGGTTCAACAGCTGATGAAGCAGAGTCAGGCCGTTTGAAACACGATTTCTACCTGAATTATTCACTGTCCTGTCTGCTTTTAAAAAGCCCTTGGACATGACGTTCATTGGAATTTCTGCTGGTAAGTTCATATTTCAAGGTTGGCTAACTAGCAAGCTTTTCACCTTGCCTTCCTAAAGACTAAACAGGCAGGGTCTATTTTAGAAATGCGTGTCCCCCTCTTTGGTGTTATTTTATCAATCTGGAGGCTGATAATTGTACAGCAGAAACAAGGCAGGAAGGACACCATTCATAGCATATTTACAGCAGCTGCATTCCCGACAATCAGCGTAATTGGTTCCACTGTACTCCAGTAGGACAACCACTTCAAAAGAAATTATTAAAACCATTCATCTAGCGTGCGCGCACACACAAACACACACACACACACACACACACACAGTCTATATGCGGAGCTAGGTGCCACAAAGCCTACAGATGTATAAACACACATATTGCACATCCATAGCACACTGCAGACACACAAATGTATCAAAGATTGCAGCAGTTGTCATACACAATTACAGCTCAGAGGTAAAGTAAGCTTTGTTTCCAAATGTCAGGGATTTTATTGTAAGCGGTCACCGTCAGACCTGTTCTTTCTCCCAAGCACCCTCACAGCATTTCACTTGATTAGATTCAATTTGAATAGAGAGCAGCAATGCATTAATAACTGTGCAAAGGCGTAAAGTATGAATGTGTGCGTGTGTGTGTGTGTGTGTGTGTGTGTGTGTGTGTGTGTGTGTGTGTGTGTGTGTGTGTGTGTGTTAGTGTATGTGATGAACATTGGGTGTATGTACACTTTAAAAATCCTTTTGTTCTCACAGCCCGTCCTTTCAAAATAAATCGCTTCCTTATCTTTACGTAGGTTTTCTAATTGGTTAGGGCTGTGGCTGCATCACTGGAGAGCTGGAAGACACTGTGAGAACATTATACAATTTGTTTCTCTTATATTCTATTTTCTTTTTCTTCAGTCTGTAAGTCCTCTCCTGGTGGTACTGTCGCGAGTTGATCAAACAGCTGTGGTGTGGCAGATTATTTTCAGAACCCGCTGTAAAGCTCCTGACCTCATAAACTACAATAGTGTCAGGATCATAACTGCTCTGCGGGACAGCTGACATTATTACAACAACTCAGTCAGTGCAGCACTCAATACATTCCAACACAATACAACTTACAGTAAACTGATAAAGTATACTAAAAGGTCCTCTGTGGCTTTAGAGGAGCTATGCAAAGTCTGAAAAAAAACCATGATGACGTCATGGTGATGTCACTAGGGTTACTGCAGCTTGGGCTTGCACACATGTGGTATGGATTATAAAATACATGGAGGGTTACGAGCCAAGAGAGCCCTAATGAAAGACACTATCGGGTTGCATTGTGGGAGTTGTAGGATCCAGTGTTTTTGGAGCTTGACTCACTACTGCTTGAGTTTGGACAGTTCTTTTTTTCTGTCTCTTGTGAGTCCCCCAACTTTGAATAAGTGCAATACTAAATTCCTGAAATACCCCCTTAATTTGTATTGTCTTAAAATCCCAGAACAGTAGTTTACAAAGAGCTGATCAAAAAGGAGAAATTAATCAGAGTAATACAATACAAAACATCTGTGCTATACAGGTTAGTTTTTAGCTGTAATTTAAAAATACTGACCAATATTTCACATTATAGTTAGCTGGTGCATATGGTGCCATAAATAGAAATGCTTGTTCTCCTTTTGATTTGCTCTTAGTCAGACAGACAGCTAAATACCTTGATCAGTTCTGTTATGTGTTGTTTTTGTTTCTTCTGGTAACTTTCATGTTGTTAGAGCCACAGTAGTAGCAGCAGCTAGTTGAAGACTCCAAAATACTAATAGGTTGGAGCTCTGCCATGCGAGGCCTTAGGTTATTTTGAAAATCAATTCTAAAATGCACTGATAGTTGTAAGAAACAAAAGCAGAAGGGATATTAGCAGACGTCTATAGTCCTATTTAGAAGTCTGGCAGCAGAACTTTGTTCAAGCTGTAGACACTTCAAGGATGACTGAGTTACTCAAGTAAAAAGTGCATTACAATAATGTAACCAGGATGTGACTAAGGCATGAATGAGTTTCACTGTGTCTTGAGATGGCAGGATATGCGGCTGATCTTACTAACATTCCTGAGATTAAACAAGCATGACTGAACCAGTTTCGTAATATGCATGAATCCACATTTCTATATTTTCAGACACAGAAACTACATGACGGAACAAGAATTCAGACATTTTCTAAGTGCTGTGCAACGGATTAGGACCAAAATGTATGTTTCTACTATCCATCCTCTGATGTCGGTAAGATAATTACTGTATACAAAATGGACGATCTGCTAAACTCATTTGTGGACTGAAATACTTTTAAAATCCCCTCAGTTACATAAAGGTTTTACAATCATTTTTTCTCTCTTTATTCACACAGACATTCTCATGCTACAGGTGTTTGACCAGAGGTGGCATTAAAGAAACTACAGTGAATTCATATAGCATATTACTGGGGTGGCATTGTAGGATTGTGCTATGTTTGGAATCATGGCCCAGGGAATAAGACAAATGCACAAATGAAAGGTAACTGAACTCAAAGAAAGTTACAGTATATCTGTTGATTTTCTGAAGACAAAAGCATACAAACATCTGTCACTCTGGGGCAGCAATATAATTCTTCTAGCACCTCTTTTAATCAAAAAACTTTACAAGCAGAGATGGAGGGCAAAGCACTAACAGAGAACAAAATGATTAGTTACAGTGCAGAGCTTTTTTTTTTACAATGTGTGTTTACATCTTTGAAGAAGTGAACCTTACTGCTAGATTTGATTGTATTGATTTACTAGTTTCAGGCAGCCACAGTTAACTTGCAGAGACTTAAAGGTTGCTAATAATACATTTAGTGATACATCACTGAGAATTAACTACATTTCTTCTTTGATGTGTTTAAGAAAACAAGGAAAAGTGAGAGCCGTCTGCCAAACAGCAAACTCTTTTGTGTCAGCTTCCTGTCTTCCTCTCAACATCACACATAGTGAATGTGCTAAAACATACAAAAGTAATCATAAAGTCCTTTAAAAACATTGCAATACTGTATCACAACACACTGTATGTGACACTACTGCAGTACACAGCAGGTAAAGTCATCAGATACAGCAGCTATCCTGTGAGACTCTGCACAATAACATCCAGATCTCAATTTACTCCAACATAGTTAAGGTAACATGATGTATTATATACACACACATTGCTTCATAAATATGACAACATTATATTGACCAATGCAGGATGGATTTGATGTTTGTGGTGGAAATATTCCAGTGAGCCATCTCTACAAAACACTTGGTAAAAAGGGAAGAGAGGAGACTGTACACTAATGCAACTATTCTCAATATGAGAGAAACAGGAGGAGAAATAAATATGATGAGAACAAGCTCTGACTACATTATACCAGAAAGAATTAAAGAATATTTTTGTAATTACACCAAAGGAAACATTTCTGTTTCTCTTTCATAACAAGCATATAATCAAGATCTCAGAAATGCCGCATACTCATTAGTTGTGGTTTAAGCAGCTGCTTCGCTGGATGAATAGCTATTGCAATGTTAGATGAAACATCATTGATATTATTGAATTTCAAACCAGAAATATAAAAAGGGCGATCTATGCTGCATATCTGAGATCCTCTGCTTTTATTGGAGAATTTTCGCAGCGGCTTTTCAAATTGGGATTCTGTCAGGTTCAGGACACTTTATCTTACTAAATAAACATGGTCAAGCAAAGAAACGAGACGCAGACGGCAAAATGTGTAGTTGAAAAGCTTTTGCAAAAGGGCTAGATCCGTGACTGCAATCTGCCTGCCAGAGTTGCTTCGCGGAACAGACACCTAGTTACAAAAGCATAGGCTTTTTATTGAAGCACACACACACAAAGATTTACAGTTGTTGAGTCTATCTACACAGAAAAAGGAGGGCAGAGTGCCTGACCTCGAAACTAAGACTATCTAAAGGATTTACAACAGAGTAGACTTCATGGCGGTGCTTTAAGGAAAACATAGTTGGTTAAATGTGCATATAAGATTATAAAATATAAAAGCATGTATGAATATACGTCAAGCAAGATATGAATATATGATAAGCATGAAAGCAGTGATTATGATATGAACATGAATTTAAGCATGCAAGGTATAATATTCTAAGACATTACTACAGAGATAAAAAACGAATTTCTCTGTCATTTCCCTCCTGTTGTACATTTAACAAACATCAGCAATTATCTCTCCGGGTTGCGGTTGTCAATAATTACGTCTTTACATGTACTCACAGGATAGGACAGTTTTTACTCTCATTAGGAGAAGGCAAAAACCCTTTCCGTCTGTTAGAAAGGAAAAATTCCTTCTCGACCCTCCCTTAGGGGCGATCACCCTGTTGGCCAAAATGAGTTCAAAAGTTTATGTGTGCTTTAATACATCATTGTGTGGGCTTGGGACACATTCATCATTACTTATCAGATTTAGCAGAGCTGATGAAACTGGACATGTGCATAGTTGGTCAGTTGTATCAGTGTATGAAAAAAATATTACAAGTACTGCTACAAGGAAAGTAACAATTCAAAGCAATAATCCATACCAAGGTCCTGAAGTTAAACAGGAGAGGAAATCTCCGCTAACTACATTATCTGCCTCAGCAGCATCTCTCAAGTGCAGTCAAATTAAGAATGGCTTTCTGAATGACACCTGCATCTTTGTCATTATCTGGGATAAAAGTGCAACACGTATTACCAATAGCGCACACACACACCACCTTGATGATGCCGTCAACTGGTCTAACACCAGCCTATTTTGTAGGGCGATCAATCTTATAGCGGTCAATTCTTCGCGTATTTTTGACAGGGCTGTTACGGTTGAATTCATGAACAGCCCTACTCGGTAACTGATTGTTTCCATTCTCAGCTCAACTTTACCCACCCCTACCCACGGGCAAAGTGCATGCAAAACTTTCTGGCCATCTGACCACAGCTCGTGACCTTTGGGGACATCCGATCCCCCTACGCTGTCATGGCGTTCAAAAAGCACTACGTCTCGCCGTGGGTGGTGGCGGGCGTTACCATGTGTGAATGATCTGCCGGTTCTAGGCGCAATGACCCTCCCAACCCACCGGTAAATCTAGGAACATGTAGGAGCCACACAGCCAATTGACTCCTAGCTGGCCATATGTTCTCAATGCATCAGGGGCCTGGAAATAGGGCACACAAGTCTTATTACCTACAGACTTGGTGATGTCCAATTTGCATACAGTCAATGGCGGGACCATTTGCCAATTCAGGGTCTTTTTCAACAGAGTGGGTGTTAAGGCGGAGGGTAGCGCGTGTAGGAAGATGGTGCTGGCGTCGACGGGTTTCGGGACCACCTACGGGTTGTGGGCGGAAATTGGCATACGTGTGCATACATAACTTTTGTGGTTCTCAGATTTAGTTACATATTTAGCATAGCAATACCAAATGTTCAAATCAAAAGGACAATTGTAAACCACATCATAGTCTTTCATGGCTTGATCGATGAGCATACGGTTTTCCGTGCGAAACCTTTCATTGTGGTCCCTTACTCGCTGTCAGCGACACGCAGAGGACCAGTAGGACAGAACAAACCCATCCCTTTAGTTCACCCATAGCTGGAGTATAAAGTCTCAGTTGGTTTCTTCTTTCTTCAGCAGGCAAAGGTTTTGATACCGCCCGCCCTCCAGCCTATTCGGGGTGTGGGAATGGATTGATCTTTTTACAGTGACTTTGGTGAACCCACGTGGATCGTTCAGCAATCTTTACAGCTGTGGGCGTGGTGATGAGCACAGTGTACGGCCCCTCCCACTTTGGTGATGACCAGCACTTCCTCTTTATCACTTTTATCAGCACTTGGTCATCTGGCTGGGGTCTCCCCACCTGGGGAGACAGAGAGGGAGAGATAGGCAGATTACATGCACTTTGAACAGTCCTATCTCTAAACACTTTGCACATCCACTCTGCTAAGAGGGCCCCTGGATCATCACTTTTCTCTGCCCAGGGGACCCCTTCCCACAAAGCAATGTTACTGTTACTGTCTCATTTACAAAATGTGGGCCATAATCACTCCAAATTATTCTTAGGATGCCATACTGGGGTATTACCGTTTTTAGCGAGTGTTTTGGCTACAGTAATGGCATCTGCTTTAGCTCTATGAAATCCATGTATAGGATCTCGGATGTGACCCTTGTGGGCATTTCCCTCTCTTTGGTCTTACATTTCCCTGCGGATTAATTTTTTAAGTAAGAATTTAATCCCTTGAAGGTGTGAAACACCTTATTCTGTACCATTCCCCGCTGTTGGGACATGGCTCTTCGCCATGGCCCACCCAGCTACCATAAAATACAAATTTCAGACAAGCAGGGCTTGTCATCTCTCTGATATAGGCTATCAACACAAGTTGCACCGTCCGCCAGCCATACATCTTTCTCGGTTTTGGGGGAGTTATCTTGCATGTTTTTCAGCACTTCTGTAGGGATCGGATTCTGTGGTTCCTCTTGAACCGAGAGAGCTCTGATCTTACAGCTGCTCTCCTAGCTTTCTCATCTGCTTTTGCATTACCTAAACTGACTGGATCTTTTTCTCGCTTAGCACGTGCTGCACACTTGCAAGTAGCTAATCTGTGTGTTAATTGAATAGCCTGAAGTAACTTCACTTAGCAAGTCTGCATGTTCAACTGTCTTTCCCTGACTTTCTGTATGCTCTGGCTGACTAGGCTGCTATCTCAGTGTATGTCTGTGACCTCCACTGTGTTTCTCTCTGACTTTATTCTACTGAGGCCAAAATTTTTCCCTAAAATCCACAGTCTGTTCAAATGTTGTGGACGACATTAGCTCTTCTTTTAGGTGAGGAAAAACTTTTCTTTCCTCCACATTGTTCCATCTCATTTTGTTACTCAAGGCCCTAGGCGTGTCAGATAAGGTCTTGTAGCTCCTGAGTTTTGAGTGTGTCTAATGTCTAGTGTGGGGGCTCTGGACTGTACTGCTTGTTTCTGTTAAGCCAAACTCAGGAATTCGTTGCGAAGTAGAGACCTTGTTGGAACACAACAAACCAAAATGACAGAACTGAACTTCTACACTTCTTCAACTTCTAACTTCTAACTTCACAACGAACAGAGTCACAGAGTGACCCCACAGTTCTGTGCATAACACATGACTGCTCCTTATCTCCCGTTTGCCCCAACAGAAACCAGGCCATGTTTGGAAAACACTCTAATCTTAAACAACACACTTCGTCCTTCTGTTTTCTGTTTTTCAGGCTTCTAGGGGCCAGAGCTGTCCCTGAGCACCCGCCTAGTGCGTCAAAAAAAAAAAAAAAATCAAAACACATACATATAAAAAAAAACTAAAACAAAAAATGACTGTAGCTGTCATTCGATCTTAGAAGCTAGAAATTTATCTCGTCTGTAGATTGGTTCAGGCATTAACCTACAGTTTGGGCAAGCTGACCGTTGCATATCTCTCAAGGCGCCAGCTTTTTTGTTGCCTATTTGCTCACAGTGATAAATTGCAAAGCCATAACAATACTAGCTGTCTCTAGACGCGGAGGCCCTATTCAAGGATCTGTCTTTAGGAAGCTCACGTTTCATCAAGGCACCTACAATGTAGATCCACTTAATATATGAACAATTAACTAAAAAGAAAATCTTGTCTATGTGATTGTCTTATTACAGGCCTCAGTTACCTGTCTTATATCTCGAATCAGCGCCAATGAACCTTATCACCTTTTTTACTGGAAAAATTGGTGTATCACATGGCTAGTCAGGACACTCTCTGATTAGTCCTGCTTCTACTAACTCTCTAATTACAGGTGCAATGTCTCTCTCTGCCTCTGGTTTTAGTGGGCATTGTCTCACCCTGGGCTGCCAGTCTGGCCTTGTTTTTGTTTTTGGGCAGCTTTTATCAGGCCTACATAGGCCGGCCCTTTAGTCCATAAACATTAAAGGACCCCTGCTGGGTCCTGTACATCTCTCACTCAGACCTATGGGCGTAAATCATTGGTCAGTTTTGCATAGGTTGGGTGTGGTAAGCACCTCCCACCCCTGTTGATATCTGTACGTTTCACTGGAGGGGCTGTATGCCAACCCTGGGTCATCAACTGGCCCTTAATCATCTGCTCTTTGAACTTTGAGTGCCACTTCTCCCAAATCTTTCCATCTCATATGTTTTTGCTAGTGAAACGTGTGGCACTTGACTGGAGCAATCTGGTCTTATTTTGGCACTAACACAATAGTTGTCTTTTTCAGAATTTTTTGGAATTGGTATCAATCAACTGTTTTTATATTCTTCCATTACTTTTCCTATTTCTCTCTCTAAGCTCTCTGACTCATTGTTTTTCTTTTCTTTTACCAATAAGTCCATCTGTAATCTGTAGGGATCTGGTCCCAGTAATTAATGTATGTGGTTCGTCAGACACCCACATACAATTGTGATTGTAATCATGTATACATGCATTACTCCTCATAGAATTTGCTAAGAAATTTTAACACTACTCATGCTTTAAGAGGTTCTGCGTTCAGAAATTTTAACACATTGCCTCTTCCATGTGTGTAGTCTGTCTCTCAGACACAATACACACTTCTCACCAAACCCACTGTTTGGCTACACTTTACTCTTCAACAACACGTAGCATTAATAACCCCACTGGATCACTCCAATTTTTATCAGTCAGACCATGGAAACATCATTGCCTTAATTTAGATTTCACCAATGTGCAGATTCGATTCCCAACAGGTTCTGCTCACCTTTATTTAGGGCCCCAGGCTCCGTTGTTTCCTGTTCTGACTGTTCCCATCCAATTTTTAATCAATCCAATCCAATGTTCAATTTTGAGTGAATCCCCCATTTTCAGATTTGATTTATGCTTGGTTTTCGTTATACTCCAAATAAAAGGCGCAAACAGAGAACAAGGGAAAAGTTGTCTCTGTAGTTTCCCTTATCTGTCTCTGTCTCTCTCTCTTGCCTGCCTGCTCTCTCCACATTCCTGCAGCACACAGCTCTCCTGTATCCTCCGTCTCTATTTCTCCTAAAGAGCAACTCTCTCCTCCACCTGCTATCGCTGTAATAAACTAGTAACAGACGTCATTCTAAATTTACAATCAAAGCCGTATTTCTTTGTCCAATCTTTCACAAATTCCACACTTCCTGGGAAGGTTTTTTCCAGGAATTTTACATCTTTAGCTAGGTACAGCGGTACTTTGGTTTTTACCCATCTGTCCTGCTCTATTTCTCAAATCACACAATTTCCACAATAAAACACTGCGACAATAAAACTTCACAAATCACCTCTACACCAACCTGTGTCCCTGTCCTAAGCAAAGTCTCACAAAGAACCACAAGTTATCACAATAAACCTGGTGTGAAGCAACACTCTTATTGTCTCACAACCAAACCAGCAAACAAACAAACAAATTGTTACAAACAAACACTAACTCGCTACGGGAAAAACACCCAGCGCTTCCGACGGACACCCGCTGTGTAAACACACACGGAGCGTCAGGAAACAAACACAAACTCGCTACGGGAAAAACACCCAGCGCTTCTGACCAGCGTCAGGAAACAAACACAAACTCGCTACGGGGGAAAACACCCAGCGCTTCTGACCAGCGTCAGGAAACAAACACTAACTCGCTACGGGAAAAACACCCAGCGCTTCTGACCAGCGTCAGGAAACAAACACTAACTCGCTACCCACTATGAGTCAGCACACATAGCGTAATAGTGAAACACAACATAGAACACAAAACACATAGCAAACAGTGCACTGCTACAATACACAAACAAACAACACTGCCTCGCTGTGAACACACAGCGCTTCCGACTGGCGACCGCTGTAAACACACCCACGGCGTGTCGGGAAACAAAAAGCCGGTGATCACCCCTGCCGAACTCCCGAACTCAATCAGGATGGCTTCTAGACACCGGTCTCCCCCCGCGGGGAAACGTGTCGCTTTTGGACGTCCCGGAACTTGTCAGAACCAACTGATAGCTCCCTCGGAACTTGTCAGAACTAGCTGATAGCTCCCTGTTTAAACTAGCTATGTCCCAGACGGAAAGTATTAACCACAACAACCCGGCCGAGTCCGCACCTGCTCCCAGCATCCACAACAAATCACTCAATAAAGTCCCAGACCGTAAGACACACAGCCGCACGTCAAGCGTTTGTATATGTACACACAGGTAAACAGAATAACAGACCCAATATAGTCCCAGACAGCGGGGCTACTATAATCACTACTTTCAGATTTGTCACATCCTCAGTACAAACCCTAACTAGCAAAAACTCCGTGCACCTCTTTTTTTACATGAGAAACTCAGAACTGCCACACTCACCGTCTCTGTCCGCTGCTTCGACCATGGGGAGTCGTCACCAGTGAATGCAGGGGCGGCACCGGACCAATCTAGGGCCCCGTCCGCGAAGAGGTGGACGGCTGTTAACAGTTCCTCTGGCCTTGATCGGCGGTCCTGGACTCCTCGGCTGTTGACTCCGGGTTTCGGCACCAGAAAATGTCAGGTTCAGGACACTTTATCTTACTAAATAAACATGGTCAAGCAAAGAAACGAGACGCAGACGGCAAAATGTGTAGTTGAAAAGCTTTTGCAAAAGGGCTAGATCCGTGACTGCAATCTGCCTGCCAGAGTTGCTTCCGCGGAACAGACACCTAGTTACAAAAGCATAGGCTTTTTATTGAAGCACACACACACAAAGATTTACAGTTGTTGAGTCTATCTACACAGAAAAAGGAGGGCAGAGTGCCTGACCTCGAAACTAAGACTATCTAAAGGATTTACAACAGAGTAGACTTCATGGCGGTGCTTTAAGGAAAACATAGTTGGTTAAATGTGCATATAAGATTATAAAATATAAAAGCATGTATGAATATACGTCAAGCAAGATATGAATATATGATAAGCATGAAAGCAGTGATTATGATATGAACATGAATTTAAGCATGCAAGGTATAATATTCTAAGACATTACTACAGAGATAAAAACGAATTTCTCTGTCAGATTCAAATTAGTCATAATATGAGGGCTGCTGACGGTGAAAAGCAGATCTACGCTGGCTAATTAAAACCCAAATGTGACTCATGTAAACTGTGTCATTTACATTCAACCAGGCTTAAAAATATTCAAACTGCCCACAAGCTCTGACAAGATCTTTCAGGCAAGTATGCTCATTTCTCTTGACAAAGACGAGCAGGAAAAAGCTGAAAACCATTACTCTCATGCTCGCTGTCACCCGCTGTAGTTCTTAAATCACTCACTCGGCTCAAATTTGCTGTTGTCAACATTTCCACATTATCTGCTCGGCCAAGGAATTTACTGGATCCCCCTGTAGCTTTTGTGGGGTTGGCAAGAAATGGCAAGGCATGTAACCCAGAGCCAATAATGTCACTTTCATATTTGATGTTCACCAAAACAAGTCTAAAAGCTTGTAATAATAATAATAATAATAGCCAGAGGTAATAAGTAATACATTGGTGAAGGAAAGTGGGAGACAGGAGAAAAAAAAGAGTAAAAGGTAAGAGGACAGGGTTCTTGTTTGGTATTCTCACTTCATCCTGCAGGCTCTCTGCTCTGTATTGATCCCTGAGGTTGCCCTGTTTCCATTTACCCTCTTCTCATAATATATAACACATCTCTGATTCATCCGCCTTCTCTCTCTCTCGCTTGTCAATAGGGGGACAGGACTCTGAGAGGGTCCATGTAAGCAGCAGCAAGCGACCGATCTGGCTATTGTTTTCATGTTATTGAAACCTGACCAAATAAACAAGGAACAGCATCTGTCAATGACACCAATTGGAAATCATGCGTGGGGAGATGAAGGCGTCACATTTTTACTCGCGCTAACCTTGTGTTTTGGATGAAGACAGAATTACATGAAACAATGAAATTAATGCACTGCAGTTGCATGATTCATCGCTTGTCCAATCTGTGAATGACTACGCAATTACAGATAAAACAGAATGTGCTAGAACATTTGGCTAATTGCATGCTAGTCTGTGCTGTAAACAAAATCACATTAATCATGCGGAGGATGCGGCAGCAATAAATCGCTGTATTGGAGTAAAACAAAGCAAAGCGATCACACAGTGTGTCACTAACACTCAGCTAATTTGGCTCAAAGGGAGTAGAATTGGAAATAATATTTCAAATGTATTTAATGGATCTGCATTGAATAACATACTGTGTGACTCAGTGGTCAACAGTGGTAACCGTCATCAACATCACATCAGTCACAGACACTGATTTGCCTTTCTGCTGCTCACCATACCAGCTGCAAGCTGTGCTCTCACACAATGTACACAGCACACAACTCTTTAAAGAGATACTCCACCTAAAATGTAGGCCTTTCTTTTGAGGATCAAATGGGGTGATATGGCTGATTACTCTAATTCGTGGGAATTTCCCCCATGGGGATGTTATGAATCAGCTTTTTTCCATTATCAATATATCATGACATAACAAATGTAAAAAATAATAATCAAATTGCAGATGCTTTTAACAGGATAATAACAATGGATTGTAAACCGACTCTGCATTTTCTATCAGCTCTATGAAGGTTTAAAACTAATTCACTATCTTGGATTATCAGCATCATTTTCAGCGAAAACTCCCTAAAATCCTTCAGCCCTTGTGTACAGTGGATGTACACTAGGGCTGAAGGATTTGGGTTGAAAAAATCTAATTTTCCTGCCATATATTTTGATTTGGGATATTATTTTAGCTACATATTGCACCTTCTACAAGCATGTTAAATAAAGTAATTTAAAAAATGTAAGCAAAAAAGCCACTGAAAATAGGAAATTTCTGTAAACATAAATAATAATAATTATAATTATAATTATGTAAATATAATAATGAAAAGAGGAATAAATATTGATGAATCAAATGTTACACCAAACATTGAACTAAATATTTCATATTCCATTAATCATGGTCTTCAATTCATGGTCATTAGCTAAACACATTCTTACA
The DNA here is from genome assembly GCA_026937815.1 of Etheostoma perlongum. NCBI lineage: Eukaryota > Metazoa > Chordata > Actinopteri > Perciformes > Percidae > Etheostoma > Etheostoma perlongum. The sequence goes on along the minus strand of CM049387.1, from coordinate 22,614,384 downwards.
AATCGTGGTTACAATTTGAAAACGATTAATCACGTCTCCACCGAAATTTCTCAAGAGCAAAATCCACTTATTTTCTGTCCATTTGTAAACTCAGTATGTCCCAAACATTTATAACTTCACACATTTTAACACACATTACTATAAACTACGGTTGTCTTGAGTCTTGTTTATTGGGAAAGTAACTGTTTAAGTGACAAACCAGGAGCATGAATACATGAGAATTAAAAGGCTTATCAGAGGAATGGGACACTTGCAGCATATTAGTTGTATTTTGGAAGATATGACTGTTTGGAACACATTGAGCTTACAAATACAAAGTGTAGAAGTGGTTTATGCTGCAGAAGTGGTTTGAGAAGTTTATGAATTCAAGCTGGTCACATCTGCTGCACTCCATGCTGGACAAACGTTTTGATATTAAAAACATTCTCCATTATTATCAGATACAATGGATGGAGTATGACTTTAAGAGATCTGGCTTATACATTCACATGCCTTGTCTGTGCGCTAATTCTTCAAAGATAATCATATTCCCACAAAGGGCACTAACACCCAGAGGAAACGTTCTATTGAAACTGTACAGAGGGCAGGGAGAGGGAGAGTAACACTCACAGAAAGTAATACATAGAAATAGAGAGAAAGAGAGCCCTCCATGCATGCTGGCTCCTGTTCTTAATTATAGTAAAGCACTAAAGTGCCTCATTCATTTCAGTAGGGTGGGGCAGTGGCATGTGACAAAAAGAAAAAAAGGAAGAAACATTTATATAATTTTCACCTCAATTTATTCAAGTGTGCAGCACAGGAATTGAGGACACACAACTATGTGTACATAAGTGTGCACATGCACACGCACGCACGCACACACACATACACACAAACTCATAAGAACTGTACATACACACACATAAACACAGAGAAAACTCAACTTCCCTCAGCTTAATTCCATCCCAGATGTTCTTGTGGTTAATGGAGGGGGGGGGGGTGGAGTGGCTGTACCACATTTTCAAAAACACACACCCATATTAAATGTTTTCAGTTAAACAGAGAGAAGAAGAAGAGAAGAAACAACACAAGCACTTTCTTCCAGTTGATTTATGTGATTCTATTACATTAAACATTCTTTCCCCTGAGCAGGCTCAGCTCCCTAGCAACCATCGCTCGCAGCCCTAATGTGTCTGGCACGGGGCCAGGGAAAGCTGCCTGCCTTATTGATTGCCAGATTGAAAAGTTTGCATTTAATCGGTCCTGTAATACATGAAGGAATTATTCAGAGGGGCTCCTTGTCAAAAAAACCCAAATTGGTTCTTTTGACTATCAAAAAATAATGGGGGCCCTGTGACAAATCTTTCACAACTATCAGAAAAGCTCCAATGGGCCCTTTTGTGCTTGAGATGAAATTGTACGTAGCTTTGGCCAATCAGAATGACCCGAATCATGAGTAAGAGAAGATGAAACTGTGTTAATTTAGAGGCCACATTGCCTTACGATGAGGAAGACACGTTTGTGCCATGTTGATCCCCTTTTGTGTAGTGATGGATTGGTCCTAAACACTGTTCGCTGTCTGGTCCCTGGCTGCATCCTGACTAATGAAAGACTACGGCTGGGTTTTGGGGGTCAATTCACTTATGGCGCAGTCAATTCTGAGAGTAAAAACAAGCTGTTCTGCAAGAACCCGAAATGTGAGCCACAGGGAGCAAATTTAATCAACTATCTTTGGTTGCAGAAATACAGCTGCTTTTTGACTAGACAAACAAATAAAACCCCTCTCCGTGTCTCTTTCCCTCTCCTCATACAAGCTTAAAAGCTTTTACACCCAGGTGATGATACTCTATCTACTATGACGGCCACTCTCATTTGTCACGCAGCTCTGTCCGACACAAACTCAATTGAGCAGCTGTGATCAGAGATCTCAGAGGTTGTCACCGACAGAAAGAAAGGAGGGTACATGGCTGGGCCGAGTTTCCTCGGCTCAGCCTGGACTAGACAGCCTTTCCAACAATATTTAACGTCATCCTCCAAAATGAAATGGATGACATCTTTGACTTTAAATGTATCTTAAATGGGACAGTAAGTTCCCATTTAAGTGAGTTCTGCAGATAGGTTAGAGCAAAGGAGGGAGAGGGAAAGAAAAAACATCTTATCAGGAGATTGGGAATTGGGTCAGGCAAGGAATTACATGCCATTCTAGATCAAAGTTGCAGTGTGTATTTCCTCAAAGAAGGGCCCCTCATTATCAACGCAGACTTAATTCTTTGGGTGTATACTGTGTAAAAAGAAACATGATTTAATGTCTTTTTGGTAAAAGAATGAAGCACAAAAAGAGCAAGGAATAATACTAGAGGCTATTGTGAGACAGGCATGTTTCCCAATGGTAAAACTGTAATGAGAAAGAGAACGGGGGGATGTTTGTTGGAGATGTTTGGGTGGGGGTGTGGGGGGGGTTGTCATTCAGCTTGGCTCCATTGTGAATTCCTGTCATTATATAAGAACCTCTCTTTCTCCCTCTCTCTCTCTCTCTCTGTATCATCAAATCTGTACGGAGGAGGAAGGCTTTAAATAAACAGCCCGTAGAGTTAAGCCAACTGGAACCCTTTTCAATAATTACATCCAGCACAATACTCAATTTACATTGCATATATTTAGCTGGAGGACTTGACAATGTGGCAAAGAAAAGAGTGACATTAGCAGCGAATGATAACAACTAGAGCGGTGCGCTTCCCGAGGGGAGACGTTTTAGTCTGTGGCTTAGAGGAAGACTTTACAGATAGCAATATGTCATTAAAAACCAGCACCATCTGTTCAGATTTCTTTTTTTATGTGCCATCATTGATACAAAGCATATTGAACATACAAAAGCAAATTTCAGAAATGCAAACTGTAGGATTTCCTCGTAATTGTGATTACACATTCTAACTGAGCCACAAAACAGAAAACAACAACCACTAGAAATTATTTTCTCTCCACAGCCCATAATGATCTCCTTTTGAAGTTTCCCAGTTCGCATCTGCACAAACACAAGATGGCTTGTGTTATTCATTCACACACACAGTATCTGGCTAAACAAGCAGGTCATTTCTGATATAGTGCGACCAGCTTGTCTTTAAACTTATTCATTCCAGATTACAGAACACAACCTCTGATGTGGCAAACCTCTGCTTTCCTAACAGAGCTGTAATCACTGTAATACAGCACATACAGTGTTTGTAGCTGCTTGTCTCACATTGCACAGGAAAGATAAGAACTTCAATGGAGAATATCAACCCGCTCTGATAACAAGTTTATGTTCACTGGTCACTCAATGCTTTTTAGTTCTCTCTGTAATTTTGCTGTTTTGGCAATGAAATAAGTTAAATATGAGCTGAAAATGACAGTAGGAGATCTTTTTGTTTTTGTGAAAACCCATTTGTGAAACCCATCCATGGACTGTTATGTATTTTGTATACAGTATAATAACACAGTGAGGAGAGACATGGAATGACAACAACATGAATCATAGAAATTATTTGGCAGAGGCTTCTCTTGTCTAAAACTTGCCAGCAATAATGATGAGGCTATGATGTAAGTGATCAAATTTGCAACTGGAATCAATTTGCTCCTTGTGAAAGCTGAATATGTATATATACAGTATATACATACATACATACATACATACAGCATATAACACTGATATATCAACTTAGTTTATTGGATCTATTTATCTGTATGCAATCCTCAGCATACTCAGCTGTTCTTTCTCACATTTAATAATTATCTTTAGCAGGATTCAGTGGCTACACCTACCACAGTGGAACAAAGTGATTCGGTGACTCGGCCATTGTTAACAGTAGATAATCCTCTGACACATCAGATGAAACAACAGCTTTCCTTGAATTATGGCTGAGGGGAAATCATGGATAAAAACAAGACTGGCTGAATGCCTCTCATTTTGCCAAGTGCTCCTCAGGCCAGTACATAACAAGGAAATGGACTGACAGGTTGAGAAAGAGGACAGAGAGGCATCAATGATCTATTGTTTGCAGCAAAGGGGCTCTTTCCAACTTGTCTGGCAGTCAATACATCAAAGAAACTAAAATATATTACACCATCTGCACCAAGATATTTTACAAATACAAATTACGTCATTTGTGTTTCTTTGGGTTAATAAAAGCATTGAGAGCAGTTATGTACCCAAGTAAGTACGTGGGAGCATGGAGTGTACGCGCACACACACACAAACACACACACACACACACACACACACACACACACACTAACAAACACACACACTGCTCCCCCCAAATGTCTGGAATCTATCAAAGCCCCTATTGCAATTACCTTTCAATGCTGGAAAAATGCATTACCTCTGTTCTGTGAAATGAACACTGTTATTCCTACAAGGCTAGAAGTCTATCTTCCACACTGTGCACTACAGTACAGTATGTATCCTGCAGCCAGGCTATGTTTTATTTTTTTTTAAGTTGGCATAGGTCTGACTGAAAGTGTTTTCCAACACTGTAATGCTAAGGTAGAGGGATTAAATGGGTATTTAATGTTAGAGCACATTTGTTCACACACCCTCGCATACTGCGAAATTCAACTTATAATTATCAATGTGCAGTCTTATTAAATCCTGTAGCCGCAAAGCTTGACTAAAGTGAATAGATGAGCTAGTACTAAGAGATATAAATAGATCTTTTACACTCACATTAAATTGGAAACTCACAATAAACTGGTATAAACAAACTGTACAGGCAGCAACAACAGAAAATCACCCTGTGACCAGTCACTAAGTAAATCTTTTTGTATATTGTTAACGTCAGTATCAAATGAAATGTATCTCCACTCTCTACTGTAGATTCACTTGTTCAAGATAATGCAATAACCTGAATCATGTTCATGTGCCTTTATCAGAAACAGTTGAGCCCATGCTGTTTATATTTAGCGGTGGAAGAAGCATTCAGATCCTTATCTTTATTACACGTAATACATGTAAGTATTATTAACAAAATGTATGGCATTTAAAAGTACTTAGGCTACTAGCACTTATTTAGTACTCAAAATTGCTCCTGCATTGTGCTCTTTTAGTGCTGCATTAGTGTCTAAGTAGCATGTTACTGTTGTAGCTGGTTGAAGTAGTGGGAAGTTGGGATAGTTTAATATGTAAAAAAAGCAACATATCTGAAGTGGAATTACATATTTGTATGTAAAATCTTGAAGTAAAGTGACTAAAACGGACAAATAAAGTTAGTGAAGTAGAAGTATGAAGTAGCATAAAATAATCAAGTTAAGTTCAAGTATCTCAAATCTGCACTTAAGAACAGAACTTGGGAAAATTAGTATCATTCTATCACTTCTCAAATTCATTTCACAATATGTGCTATGTCTCCTTGTAACTGCAAGTCCTTTCATATGCACAACACGGTGGCAAGAAGAGAACAGTTTTGCATGCATTCATAAAACAGATGGACTGGCACGCTCATAAAATATGCATTTATTAATTGTACAATCTGTGATGTCTAGAAGGCCTACTGAACAGCACAATATAAATCTATCTGAAGGCAGAATGTCAACACAGAATATCTGGGAGAGATGTACAAAAAGCAGTTCTGCACTGAAATATAGATGTTCAGTAATTCTTGAAATGAGCATCATTTTGACAAAGACGGATCTAGAAATCTCTCCCAAAAGGCTGTTGGTTGGGTAACACTTCAGTGTGAGTCAGAGTGTACTAACTGGAACTAGCAGGCAATTTGTTTAAGATAAGAAACAATATCTGATAAAAGGTGGTGATTCATACAAATGTAAGGCTTTTCATAATAAAAGAATAATAGGAAATAAATCTATGAGGAAATTTGTTTTAGAAGCAGACAAGCTAGTGTGTTATGAAAGAACTTCACTCCCTTTCTGTCTATTTAAGATGCCTGGCAGAGGTCACATCAATAGCATCTCTGTTGTTCCAGACCTGACTAATGGAGAGAAGAGAGACCCACAACTGTTGTTTCAGACCTCGCTAATGGAGAGACGGAGCTCTTCATTTCCTCTGAGGCCATTCTCATTGTTTAACCATCCACCAGCCTTCTGCCCCCTCCCTCGTGTAAGTCGGAAAACACATTATGTGACATTCCAGAAATAAAATAACACAAATTATTAATGAATATAGCTATCCGAAGAAGCTGAATTTGATTGCAGTGCGAGACATAACAGGATATGGCTCGGGTGTCTTTTTCTCATTCAAATTCGAGGCATGCTCAAACATCTAATAGATTTTTCCACCCCGACACACAATTTACTGCTTACAGATTTAGAATTCTTTGGCTTCCGGCCAGTCAGAAGTGAATTAATGATATGAGCACATCAGCGAGGAAAAACAGCTTGTGATTCTCTCTCCTACAGGTCTGAGCATAATGAAGAAGATACTGCCATAAACACTCCCAACACCACCCAACAGAAGAAGAAAAACATACCAGGAAAAGAAAAGAGAGGGGAGGGGGTGAGAAAGGCACATAATCAATACAAACACTCCATTAAATTACTTCAAAGGGATTTTGAACAGTTTGTAGAATTAGCTCTGGAAAAAAAAGCAGAAGGGGAAGCAAATATGTTTGAGGGGCGGAAAGCAAACAAGTGCAAACGATACAATCTGCCACATATTCTGAATGGAGGAGTACAGTAAAGCATGCCTTTGTTTTCTGTCAGAGTCACAACATACCATTACTCTTGTAACACCGCGGCCCTTTCTCTTTATCCTTTCCAAAAAAATGCTTTATCCTTCCTACGTTGCAGTAAAAAACATTAAACATTTTCATGTGTGATAGTGGCTCAAAGTCCCAAATATTGTTCTGTATTGTCACCAAGACAAATCAACCATGAGGAGACAGCATCTGTCTGTTTCCTTATCACCAGTTCCTGCCCGCATAAACATTCAGTGATGCTCAGAACAGTCTCTGAAAAGGGACAGAATCAACCCTCTACATCAAATTGAAATGTTCCAACTGAAATATTGTCGGGATATCAACTTGGGTATATGTGCCAAGCTTGGCATACAGATCAGATGTTGCATCAGAGGGAAATACAGTAGTTCTATCCTTGAACGGGTGAGGCTGTAAAGAATCTTGAAATGCAGTGATATCACTCCGTTCCTCACTGGCGTACTGCAACTTCCAGCTCAATCACTGTACATTTAGCTCGGATCACAGTAATGTACTAGTGTATACCAATTCCAAAAAACACATCATTATTTAGCTGGTTCTGAGTATAACATGAATAAAGTAAAGTATTAAAGCTGTAGTGCGTAACTTTTTGATATTAATGAACATCCGTTACATTAAAGTCATTGCCAAATGAGTAGCTACAAAGCTAATTAAGACTATCAGCTCCACACAACTCTCTGTGTATTTCTCAGTATGGCTATGTTCAGAAGATTGTGTCGTATGGTGACTTTCCCCCGCAGAAACTCAAGTGAATATAATTACCTCTTCTGAAGAGTCTGTCATGTTTTGCGAGGTCACGGAAGGCTTGTATCAGTTTTGTTGTCATCACTTATAATTTCTCATGGGGGCGGCATAAACTAAGCACTATAGCTACAGTATATTTTAATTTAAGTAAATGTCTGTTAGGTCACTATCAATCGCTAAATGAGGTAACAAAATGATAATTCAACATACGGCCCACTGATGAAAACCCTTGCATTTGCAGTGTTATGAATTGTGTGTGTGTGGTGACATTACGAAAAAAAATCACAAGCGCTGAACAGTTAGTGACGTTTTTCCATCACCCAGCAGTGTCTGTTTCGCCAGCCAGAGAAGGTAGGCAGAAGTAACGCAGTAGAGTCGCTCTTCAACTCATTTGTGTGTGAAGCAACGTGCGTTTTTTTTCTGTCTACTAGCAATGCGAGTACATGGTTACTATGGACGGACAAAAAAAGAATAGAGCAATGACTACAGACAATAAAACTTAAAAACGTAAAGTGAAATTGAAATCCCAAAACACACCTGCAATTACAGCTTATTCAAAATTTTCAAGATTGTCTTAAAAAAAGCCTCAATTTTTGAGTGTGCTCTTGATGCACCCTATTGTCCCACAAGGCAATATAAAGAAATTAAGAAACTAAAAAAATGCAGCCTTAGAAGAAATAGCAGTGTCATTCTAAAGTTGCATTGTGTTTAATTTACTGTTAGTATAAACTGCTGTTTGTTGATTTCTTATACGCACCTACAAATATTAACTATATAGTAAAGTATATACTCTATATAATTAGTATGTAGTATGGAATTAGGACACGGTTTATAATGCAATTTTGCAGCTCAGTTGGTAGAGTAGGCCATCCATTTATTGTAGGGCTTTGCTCAAGTGTCCTTGAGCAAGACACTGCACCCCAAACAGCTCCTGATTTATCTATGATCCTGATTTATAAATGGATCTAAACGGAAATAAATGTAAGTCACTCTGGACAAAAGCATCTGCCAAATGAATGTAATGTACTTAGCCTACTTAAGACAGTTTTTATGGATTATAGGAAGAAAATGTTATAATGTCACTTTTTTTTACATACAACTTAAGTACATTTTCATTCAAATCTATTATGTCAAATTTGACTCTGGATATTGATGGATGCATTGGATGGAAATCATCAATCAAAGCACACCATTTGCAGCTTTTTATACAGCAAAGATATGCATGAATAAGTTATGTATTTCCTTGAATAACAATAACTGACCTTCATTACCATCACTACTGAATATTCCATGGACATGCTCGTTTTATTGGGATATCTAATCCATCATGCACCTTCTACTTTAGTGTGATTCACTGTATAAATGTGTTGGGTCAAACAGCAGAATTACAAAGATTTATATATGCAGCAGTGCAGGAAACATCTAATATCTAATAATATTACTTTTTGTAATTTTATGGTGTCATTTAATTTTCAAAAGGTGGTGCAGCACAAAATAATATTAAAAAGTCAAGGGCGGCTGCTTTTGTAATAAACTGTATATTTTTTCCGCCTGCATGTTTGTATGGGATTTTTCCTCAGAAAGCCCTGATCCTCGCAAGGATAAACCAGCTACTGATGATACTATACTGTAAGTGAGAGCAGGACCATCTACAATATGGTCTTTGAATGCGTCACAAGCATTGACCTTGTATAATCCTCCACAGCATCTCAACTCACAATCTGCTCACTAGCTTCTGTGCTGAAGGCTTGAAAAGAAGAAAGACAGGACAGAAAACCTATTGAGCTATTTTGTGAGCAAGAGCAATTTTTTTTATTATTATTATTTTCCTTATACACCTCTCTGTTTCTCCCGGCTAAAGCTAACAAACTGTATCAGCAGATACAGCTCGCAAACACTCTGCCTCGTAGTATACAACCAGAAACCAATTTCGGCAGGCAGCAATGAAAAAAAGAAATCAGGCCAGTTCTCTTGGGAGACAGGGGCACAATGTTAACTTCCCTGGCAAGCCATCCCTGGTGGACTGAACAGTAAAAAGACGCTCTAATGCTCACTCCAGTACAAGATAAACTGAGTGGACAGTTTGCATTACCTGATTAAGTGAATGACTTTCCAGATTATGTAAGAACTGTAAACTGCAACACAATACATCGTATTCACTGCACTCGTAGAAATATGTTTTTACTGTCCTCATGGTTTAGAATACTGTAAGTGGGAAACTACAGTACATTTAATGTAATTAAATGTACTTTGTGTTATAAGCAAGCAAGAATTATTGTTATGTTTTTCATTAATCTTTCAAAAAACAATACATACTTAAAGAAAAAATGTAATAATATGTTATGTATGTTTATCCACTATCTTGCAGAGAGTAAGATGATACCTCCCTCATGTTTGTATGGTAAATATGAGGCGATTGCCAGCAGATGGTTAGCGTAGCTTAGCATAAAGACTGGAAACAGGGGAAACAGATAGCCTGGCTCTGTGGCAACAACACCTTGACAACAACAGGAAGACGTTACTGGCTCAGCTAAGAACTAGTCCCACCACATTTGTGTAGGGATTAAACAAACAGGATATAACATGTTTATTTGTGAGCTTTAGATTTGAAAGTAAATGGTATAGCTGTTCCCTACTGTTCTCAGTCTTTCTGCTAAGCTAAGCTAACCGGCTACTGGCAGTAGCACAATATTTCCAGTACAGACATGTTCTCAATCCTCTCGTCTAACTTACGGCAACAGACTGTTGCTCGGTTTCTTTAATTAAACAAATGCCATCTTTTTTTGCCATGGTTATTCATTGGTCTCTTTTAAAACATTGCATTTCACAGCATGGCGAAAGCTGGAATTTGAATTATGATACCAATCATCTCTCTGCCTCACAGGTTTTAGAGTCACAGCTGTCAATGCTGCAGGACAGCAGCAAAGGTCACTTGTTTCTCTGATTAATTACTTTACTTTGTGCGGCCATCTTTGGTTTCACTCTTTATGCATTTCTGAGGACACAAAACGTAATTCACTTTCCAAAGCATAATGTTCCATGTGTAGTGCAGATCAAGAACATTACATCTGCTATTTCAGACATACACATTTCATAGTATTTCTCGTATGTTGCCTGTGAAACACAATACATAACAGTGCATTTATTTCATATTGGCAGCATGCCAGGAAAAGTAAGGATACGCACTTGAGAAAAAAAAAGAACAGTTTCCCTCAATAACAATGGCACACTTTATTGCCCTTTAGCTCACAATGGTTTTCTGTGCAGCTTGTGGTATTGCTGCAGTATCCTGTTATGGGGAACAATCCAATTCCTCTGACATGGTTACAGATCAACCCGAGAATAACAATCAGCAATTACATCATTCATCAACAACTACATCATTCAAGTAAAACAGCGAGCAGCTACTTTGGGCTATTCTGTTTATAAATACAATACAAAAAAGAGCGTATGAATGTGTCATAAAAAAATCAGTTTTGCCATTAAGCCAATATTACACAGAATTACAAACATTCAGCTACAGGATGCTTTAAGGGTACTTTTATATCTGATCTGCTGCTGCTGTGGCATGAATATTTCATTCCGGTAGTCAGCAGCATTGCAGTGGCATATTTCAAATTTCTATGCAAACCCTTGCTCAGAGTAACGTGCATTTGCCTTGATGAATTAGTGATCTCTCTCACTCTCCAAACTTTCGGCCCCGCTCATATTGTTATACTGTCAACAACTGGCACACGCCAACGATGTAGTGAACAAACAAACAAATGGATAAGTGAGTGCACACCACTGCTTGTTGGTGTATAGCATGTGTGCATGTGTGCATGTGTGTGTGTGTGTGTGTGTGTGTGTGTGTGTGTGTGTGTGTGTGTCTGGTGCCCTGCCAGAGTCTGAGCCCGTTCTGCTGAGTGGGCAGATTCTCTGGCGGAGTGTCCCATCAGAGTGACAAGTGCATTTAGAAACAGCCTGATGGAGTCATTAACGGCTGCGCAACTCATTAGCAACACAGACATGCACACACACACACACACAACTCCTCAGTAACAATATCGTCATCGTTAGGTTATTAAACTGACAACAGATCGATTTATAAAATCTGAATACAGCACATTTGGAGAAAGCCATGATATGGAACATAATATAATTTAAGAAGCAGGCTGACACATTTATTCATGAAAGCAAGAACTCCCTCACACATACAAAGACAATCAAACTGTATTGATTACTGGAATAACGAAGCATCCATTATTGATCATCTTGTCCTTTTTGAGAGAATCAAGCTATATAAAGTAATCAAGGGCATTACAGCATCACACAGAAACACACCACAGCTTTTCTTCCTGGAAGATCGTCAGCAGATAACAGCACAAGAATCATCAATAAACCAGCCTTTTCTACAGAAAAAAGGGTCACATTATTTAAGCCAATAGCAGTTTCACTTTTAGCATATTTTTGCTGAGCTACATTATGCCATTATAATCGGCATTAGGCATTACATCACAGCCATGTGAGAGAGCGAGGCAAAATCTGGGAAATGGCTTCAAATGGAACATTATGTTCTTTCTGATTATTAGGCTCAAATACCAGAGTTTCCTATTTGCATCGGATGAGTCATCGGCAAAGACATCCAGCTTTATGTTGGGCCTGATTCATAGGTAATGCTGCCGTGAGACCCCAAGAGCCCAGTGTAAGAATCAAACATTCACTGACACTTAATGGCAGCATATACATGATGAATACATCAAACACAAACAGCAATGATCCTTAAAGCTCCTGAGATACACAGCAAATTATAAACTGAACTGATGGATAAGAAAGTGTCAGAGGTGCCATCGACTACAGTTTGATGTGACTCAATTAATTCAAAACATTACCAGCTGAATTATGTGATTTTTGCAAGGCTGTTTTTGTTGTTGTCACACTCTGAAACAGAGCTGTTATACTGTGGGATGGTAATGCATTGGCAAACATGCTGCCATTACCTCTATCCTGCCTCTATTAGTGTGATTCTCAGCTCATTATATCGGGAGGATTTCCAACTACATACTGATGAATTACTCCAGTCAAGACAACACTTGTTAAACCAACCAAAGGACAATAAACATAAGCTGATTTATGGCAGACAGGACACAAATACATAAACATTCAACACAGCAACCCAGGGAAATTGGAAACACTGCAGTAACCTTTTGGAATGAATAAATGTTTTAAAAAATAACCTAAAGACAGAACTACAAGAAATTGAGGTATCTGCTGGCGCTCACCTAGCTGTGCCCTCTCCCTCTGGACATCCTTGAAGTTGAGTCCGCTGGTCAGGGTGCTCTCCCGGTAGCGGTGGAGGGCTTCCCGCCTCCCATTGGTCCCCAGCTCTCGAAGCACAGAGGGTTTGAGAGGCTCGGGCCTTCAGACAGTGGGTCCATCCTGAGAAGTCTGGTACCGTCCACTTCACCAAGTCCTCCAGCCGCACAATCACCTTCTCAGACACTGCAATTACTTTTCGTGCTGCAAGGAAGTGGGGCAGAATCCCAATTACATTTAGAAGCGCATCAAGGGAATTACAGGTACTAAATGCAACTGTGTCAAGGTCATGGATCATTTACTTTAGTCACAATTTTAGGACTCAGTTTGAAACAGTTTTGTTGAACAGACACATGTAAATATTTCAAAAACGGCACATCTGCAGGTAGGCTATACATGGCAAATTTGATGAGATTGAAATCCATTTTGCTCTGTAAATAATTGCACAAAAATATGGTACTACTGGAATTGTTGGATACTTTCAGGTGACATGATTTGTGCCATTTTAAAATCCACCAAGTCTCTGAATTTTGTAGTCTTTAATTTAATAAACACTGAGTTAGGTTGAGTAGTTTTGTTTATTGTAGCTCTCATTTGAATTATAAAACTTGTTTTATGTGCATTTCCCCATACTTCTACACATTAAGCAACAGTGGTGGAAGAAGTATGCAGATCATTTACTTAACTTAGAGTAGAAATACCATCGTGTAAAAATAGTCCTTTAGAAGTAAAGGTTCTGAATTCAAAATGTTACTTTAGCAAAAGTACATAAGGGATATCAGCAACTTGTGCTTAAAATATCCAAGTAAATATTCATTACGAAGAATTGCGCATTCCAGGGTGGTATTCTAGATTATTCAATATATTTAGAAGAATACATGTAAAAGCATTTTAATGTTGTAGTTTGTCAAAAGGAAGCCACTTTTAGATATGTTACTGTATATATTACTAGGTAGATTAATGGTGTAGTACTGCATCATATTATATACTGTACATGTATCTTGTTTTTTTATGTGAAACCTTAATCTGAAAAGTAAGAAGTGCACTGGAGTAAGAGTAGTATAAAATGGAAATTAAAGTAAAATTCAAGTACTACAAATGTATACTTAAGTACATTACTTGAGTAAATGTGCTTAGTTACATTTCCCCACCGGTAAGTCATGTTTGGCAGTATAAGGTGAACATAATCAGGGTAAAGAAATAAATAAAAACAAGATTAAAATAAGGATATACATCAGAATTACAATCAGAAGCTAGTTGAGGAAACAGGCCGAACAACAGGACGTCCTTATTTATCAACTAAATTGGTATGTGAGTCAAGCAGCATTACGGCTATGGATGCACATTAATGTAAGTAAATTACAGCACCATGAATATGGATGATGGGGATGATTGCTGAATTGAGTTTATGCCAGCAGTTAAATCAATGTCAATGGGGACGTAGATGTTTTTAGACTTTTTGATTAGCATTTAGAAAGTCAGGCTCCCAATATTCACTATGAATGTCGAGATTTTTATGCTTTTAAATCACAAGTCACACTCAGCTGCTATGATTACACCTTTAAAGTGTAAAGGGGTAGAGGAAATGCAATTTGTTACAGTGAGAGTGTAATGATTAAACAGTAGAAAGCTGTGAGCCAGTGGTCTCCTTGACACACAATAAAACTAATGTAACACTGTCAGGAAACTATAAATGTTAATCTATAGCAGTGATGTGCATGGCTAACACTGGAGTAAGTTGAACATAGCCGTGGTGGTTTTGTGTAAATACTTTATTCTGTTCAGTTGGCATACTTAATAAGATTTGCTCTCAGTATATGCTTCAACATTTTTTCCGAAGGTTGATTCAGCTCCATCTAATCACTCTCAAAATCAAAGAACTACGAGTCCAATGGAGAGGCAAAGAAGCATAGATGCTTAAATGTGTTTCCATTGGAAAAGCTAATGGCTGAAGTGCTTGTTACCGACAGAGTGGAGTAGTGTGCTGGAAGATGGTTATTACAGAAACAGGGAAATCTGGAGGACAGATGTGTACAGGCAGAAACGCAGACAATCTGAGTAGGTCTCTCATGTTTACCTTAGTTATCTCCAATTTACCAGGCATCTGTCTGTCTGTACACATTTCCCCTCAAAGAACCTGTATATTACTGACACTAAAATAACATTTATTTACTCTACTGACATATTTACGCACTGTATGTATGATTGTAAAGAGGTAAGGCGCAATCAAAGCTACACTTATACCATCTAATAAAATCCTAAAAGGACAACTCTGCAGTAAATCCTTCCTATGTGAAGCTTTTAATGTCAAGTTTTGGGGTCCTTTTGGCATTTGAAGCTGTATTTCCCACTGTTTTAATGAATTATTTCAAAGTGTTCCTTTTTTTTATATATTCTAAAAACAAACTCATGAATAGATCACTTTTCAGCGTTTCAGATTCTCTCTGAGTGCTCTGTCTATACAATTACCCATATTCAGTTCTCACATCATCTGCAACTACAGGCATATCAAATCCCAACCAGTTGGAGACAGCATTTCCTTATAAAGGAAAAGCCTGCAAGGGATAGCTTGATATAGCTGTGCCTCCCTCACTAAGTAAAAACATCAAACATGGGTTTTCGGTCTTCTTATAATGAGCCGTCTTCAGCTGTCAAGTGGTGGCGGGTGGTTGTAACCGGCTTTCCATGCAAAGAAAAACTGACTGCTGTTTCTGCCTTCAAAAAAGCAGGCCATTTGAATAATGTAGAGCAACAGTAAATAGCATTCAGCCTGCAGCCAAAAACACACTGTATTCTATCTCTTCAGAATTAGCTACTGTACTTTGATGCGATCTACTGACATCACAAACAGAAACAAAAGCATGAAATATTTCAATAGAGTCCATTCGAAACAAAAATAATGTACTGAACGTTCTTCTGCTGATGTACGAGTCAAACGGCAATACTTCAAGTAATTCAATAGCACACCAGAGCATACACACAGCAAAAGCAAACTGTAAAAACACACAGTCATCCCCACTATATCAATCAGCTGAATGACATGCTGCTTCGTGTGAGTGTCAACAGATAGTGTTTGGGGACTTGTTCGGTTTGAGAGCAAAAAACACAACAGGTGAGATCAATTCAGCAGCTGTCAACACAGTCCAGAATACAATCAGTCTATGAAAGGAGCCACAACAGGCTACATCCATTAGCTTTCTTTTTATACTTTACAAGCCAACTTTACACCGGCTGAAGTCTTTGGGCTGCTTTGTGATGCAGCAAGTACAGTCAGGGAGCTGAATACTGGTTGGTAGGTTGCATAAGTCATGATATTTGACTGTACTGTAGAATTATGAAATATGCAGTGTTTCCATGGAACAGGTTTCTGAGAATCAGTTATTGAGAAACCCTCATGACAACAGCATTGCGCCAGCCTGGTTTGCCACCATAAATAAACTTGAAGAAAAGACTAAACCAAGGCTGCAACCAATTTCTAGTTTTTATTATTGTATATCCTGTTGATTCAATTCATCTTTTAGTCTAAGGAGAGTCAAAAATTAGACTTCATTTTACTTCTTTTCTTCCCCAGCCAACAGTCCAAAACTCGAAAACTACTGTTTTGATAATCCATAAATCTTTTAAGTCATACATTTTTCAAACAAAAGTGTCAGTAGGCTACTTCTCTTTTTGTGACTTCCCAAATGTGAGCATTTGTTAGCTTTCTGTGTCTATTAAAATAGTAAATTGAATTTATTTGGGTTTTGAACTGTTGTTTGGATGAAACAAGAAATGAAAAGGCATAAACCAAGGCATATGCATTTCACTGCATTTTAATCTACAATTGTACCTTTTAATGTAGACAATAAACTAAACTTAAACTTGAACTTTAGGGAAATATGACTGTGGCTTTTTCTTGTACTTTATAAACCAAACAATATTTATAAATCTATTAAATAATTGTTAGTTGTAGCCCTACATTTTTGCTAAACAAATGACTTAAACGATTTGTCTACTACTAAAATTGTTATTGATTCATTCTCTGTAAAATCAATTAATCAACTAATTATTTCTGCACTAGACATAACAGATTAATCATTCCATAAAGCACTGCATGAGTCTTCCACTCACTGCTTTGGTATTTAAGATGTGCTTTAGAAACCTGTTCTTCTGTAAATGCTGCCCAGCCACACTGTCTTGTCATTTCCAGTTAGGCAGCTAATATTTAAGCAAAGCGGCAGACGCAGCCAGCAGGCCACATGATAATATAGGTCAGAGGACTGCAAGCCCACAGCCAAGACATGACACTCTACATCAGCAACATACCAAACAGCCTGGTGTCATTTCAGTGACTCTTCCTACACAGATGCATTACGAGCATTTATACACTCTGAATCCTACACATCATAAACGTCTTAATGTTTTACCAGAATTTTACCTCATCATCAATAAATGTGCATAGTCTCTAACTGCTTGTTTTATGATTGAGTTAAAATGCAAGGTGACACATTAACAGCTGAATGTTACATTCTGTCTCCGTTCTTCTATCAATAATTCATGTTATTACTGCGGCTGCATGATATCTCCAAAAACATTACTGAGTGAATTTATTGCTATGACTGCACATAATGGACTGAAAGTAGGGGAAAAAAACAGACTTTGGCTGTGAAACTGTAGATAACTCTGTTCCTGCAACCCATGACTGCAGCAATCCCATTGAAATTAAACTCACTAAAATCCATATCATTTTATTTATATGGTGCTGCGGTGCACTGGTGGCAAAACAGCCCATAAGGGACATTTACAATTCTATATTTGGTGATCCGATTAGAAACAATGCACCCTGAAATTTTCCATATCAATCTGAACAATTCCCTGCAAGAAATCCACGCCACTGTGCTCGAACTGAGACATTCCTGACTGTCAGCGTTCTGCAGCGCAGCGTCTCATCGCTCGGACAGGACTTTCAGCTCGGGAGTCAAGGGGTGCACGCTCCTAGTGGGTGGGTGTCGTTCTATACTGTGGGTACACACATTAAGACACACACACGCACACACACACAAACACACACACACACTGCCACAGAGAGGTCAGCACTGGAATTCCTAAGGCCAAAGGAGATTAGTAATTGAGTAATGAACATGGTGACATGGACAATGAGGAGACAGAGAGGGAGATAGAGAGCAGGAGAAGGAGAGAGAAAAAAGAAGAGAGAGAGAGAGAACAAGGGTATGAAACACAATATGAGTTCATTATCTATCTCCCCTACCCATGAATGACCTTGGCTTTAGTGTCCCAAAACAAATTTATCTGGGAATTAAAAGGGAGCGCTGGGGAGTAAGCCAGGGACAATTGAATTAGAATATGTTTTTTGAAACTGCCTCAAGATGAGAAAGAGTTCAAGGTACAACATTTAAAGGTGAGAATAATTGTATATAATGTTCTGCCACTTAATGCATGCAGTTTATTCATATGCACAAAAGTTGCTGTAATATCTGCAGGGGTGCTGAACTCATCTTTTATTCACCGTTTCCATTAAGAGATTGCTCTAACATGAGTTGGGGTGATATATGAACTTAGCATTCTTTTCCGGTTATAATGACAGAGAAAAATAGCAAGATAACAGGAGTTTTCAAAGGCTTTCTGAAAGTGGGTGAGGCATCCATCATGTAAGGTGACACCACAAAAAAGCTGCGTCAGCTCCCTTGAATCACAGCAGCTTTGTACTCTTGTATTTCAACAAATGCACACACAAGACAAAAAAACAGACTGAGTGCCTGATGATTCCATATGCTCCGTCTAAAAAAAACGGCTGGAGTATTAAGCAAGAGCTTTGCATCTGTGGCTGTATTCTCCTCAAAAGGTTATAATAACGATTCACTGTAGCCGGGGGCACTGGAGTCATGCATCAAGGCAAATGTTTGCCTGTTCAAGTGGTTAGTCAATGACAAAGTGGAAAAAGCCAAGCTAAAGAGCACAAAAAAGTCACTTGTGTGTTGACAAACAGGCCGCTGCTGTAACATATCATTACTTAAGCTGCAAAGACACTAAATAGTTTGGTAAGAAAAATCTGAAGATTGGATGTGAGAAGGAGAGAAGGATGTGAATGACAATTCCTAAACCAATGGGAAAAGTTAGTGGTTTTTTTTATAGCCTTTGAAGTCTGGGGTATTCTGTTTTAAAGGTTTTAAATTACACTATCCTAAAAAGCTGGTAATAATTTACATGCTATTTCAGCAATGGTGAGGAATTCACTGGAGGGCAGTGTTCAGAGTTAATGACTTGTTCTGCGGCTGGAGGAGGCGCACATACGAGCACGCTAAAAGCCCCCCCACCTCTAAATTCCTGCCATTGTTGTGTGAATGGGGAGATTTGGCATAATGCACAGACTGGCCAAGACAAGGCAGCAGTATGGATGTTCTAAAAAGATTACTGTAAAAATGAGCCATATCACATTTACACTTGAGTCATTCAGCAGAACGACCTTATCCATCAAAATGCTGGTCGCATATCTAAGCCACTTACACTTAACTCAACTAGCATCCCAGATGCCTATATTACCCATTCAGGGTTTTTCCCTTAGGAAAAATCAAAGAAGCAGCAAATGAATACAATCTAATTTCCCTACAAGCTGGCTTTCCAAGCACTGAAACACATGCATGGACTACTGCCATGTACTGAAGAAATGGCTCTGGACACATGCCAAAGTGTTTTCCACAGCAATCAATACTGGTCTACTGCTGCAGTCCCCAGCCTGTCAGTGTATGTGTGTGTATGAATGCATGTGTGTGAGTTTGTGCCAAAGCCTTGTCAGCTAGAGGGACAGAACAGAGGAGAAGAGAGGTCAGATGAAATCAGAGGTGATGATAATAGCACATTAATATAACATTATCCAGAAATATTCACCGTGGTTGTGAATTCCCATTTAGAGCGCTTTGCTGCATTTGCACCAAAGTGGGATATATAGTATAAGATAAGCATTAGCAATTAACCGCCTGGAGCAGAGTATACAATAAGTGGGTGCTGTGTGCAATGAGCTGTTATCTACTACAGCGCTCTCCTGAAATGTAAGGTCCAAAAACAGAAAGTATTACAGCCAGCGAGCAATATCAGCAGGAGAAGCAGGCTATTTGGAGTGAGAAGAAATAATGTGTCACTCAATGAGTTTGAAAACACATGTGACTGTTTAGTCAGTGGCCGTTTGCAGGCAGACTAATAGAGCAGAGGCCCCAATAGAGGGTTTGTCATAATGGGTGAGCAACTCGACACAAAGCCTGTTTAATGAGCAAGCAGAGCTCAACTGGTGGGGGTAAACACTGCTTGTCAGGCTGAGATACAATGAAAAATAGAGCTTCCTCCACATATGGACTTAATAATTAACCCAGAATAAATAGATTAATGCATTTTATCTGGATCTGTTCATCAACAATTCAGCAAACACAGGCTCCGAGAGCCAGGTTTATTCAATGAATCATTATTTTTATTTTGAGCCAAAGCTGACTGGATATAAATCTGGCTGCGTTTAAAAAGGAATTGACCTCCAACCCTATGACAGAAGAAAAACAAGCACAGTAGGTCATGGGTTGGTTCCCTTTTGTCACCGCACAGCACAGCAAAACATGGCAAACACAGCACAGGAGAGGCTGAGAGCAAACAAATACCTGAGAAATAACCAGGAAATTACATCATACCTCAGCGCTGAGAACACAAGTGAATCAGTAATCCAATTCCAGTGAGCTAGTTCAATATATGGTTGTTCTGATGTCTTACAAAGTTGTTATTTTTGGTATTTGAATGATATTGTGCTTTAGGCTTAAGATAATACTGTTTGAGTTGTGATTTCATTGAGAAAAGAAGCAACACAGCACTGGTTGTTTACATGTCAGATGTCAAATGATGCTTCCATTTTATGACGTGTGAAAATATTCAAGAGTTTATCTAAGAATAAATGTCATGAGCCTCAATGACAGCAAGTTGTGGCTTTACCTCATGATGTGCTTTTTTAAAACTAATTGTGAAAATAGCACACTTCCTGAGAGTTGTGTTATCAAGTTCATATCTGTATGAGTCACTAGACTAATTTGAACTCTTGATTTTCAGCCAGTCAATTACAGATTCACAGAGTAACTCAACAGCCATTAATCTGTCTTTATATGCAACCAGAGTCCAGAAAAAAGACTAATGGGAGGTTTATAAACTCTACTTCCCAGTGTAGCTAAAAATGAACGCTTCTCTGGTGTTTACATTTTAAACACAAATAATGTGTTCACATGCATCACTCAGGAACAGCCCATGAGTTTTAATATTACAGCTTTTTGTGAGGCTGGTTTACTCTTCTTGTTTGTTTTTGGATTATGGGTTGCATCTGTAAAGCACTCCTAGCTGACTCACACAGAGCAGATTAGTGTTATGGGGCAAAGTCAGCGAGAATCTGAATGGGCTAAGTGAAGGTCATAAACTGACTTTAAGTTGTCAGGGCAATTTCCACTTTGTAATATACAGTAAGTAGTCTGATTTGCTGAGAGCAGGAGGTTTGACAAGCCCTTTAATTAAGGTCCCCCTGCAGGCATGTACATTGCACTTAAATAAGTATAGTATAGATACTTAAGTATTATCCTCAAATTATGTTATTCCATTGTCTGTCTTATTCTATAAGACTGTAACTTCAAAGCAAGTGCATCTGTCTCTGATGCTTGCAGGATTGTGTGTTGTGATGCAAGTTGCTCCATAATTCATGCAGGGGAAATAGCTTTTATTCCTCTTATGCTTGTTCTCTGTTACCAAATACACAAACTACAGCAGATGATTTTCGTTCTTGAATCATTCTGTTTCCTTGATTCTTTGAGCTTTGATTTGCATTTGCTTTGCAGCCCTTCTGGTAGGTAATATAATATTTTCCAGATATACCCAATGGACTGGAATGTAAGCACTTTGCATTGCAAATAAGTCTTTGTGTAAGGGGCGGAGCTGACATGTCATTGCGCAAGTGTGGCCTCAAGATCGGCGATGCATGCACTTAAAGTAATTACTAAATAATTGCAGCGTGTTAAAGGCTAAAGCGAGAGGGCTTCAGGAGATGATACCAGTTCATAGAAGAATTCTGCCACAAAGATGATACCTTGTCGAAGCGGCAGCCCATAAATAGCCACCTTTCTCATGAAAGGGAAATGTGATAGCCACTCTATTACTCAAGAGGAAAGAATGTAAGTAAACCATCAGCGGAAGAGACGAGTACAAACACTGCTTTGTCCTTCCCTATAAACAATATAACAGCAGCAGAGAGAAATATTTCCATCCAGCCGCAAGTGATCAAAAGCCGAGTCGTAATTAAAGTGATGGTTAAAGAATATTACATAAAACAACACATAATTTGTTTTACAGCCGGTGAGAAAAAAAACTCTCAATATCAGAGTAATGCCATTCAGTGCAACGACGTAACCGGATCACAAGCGCCACATATGGTCACAGTCAATCATAATTATTGATTTTCTGTGCCAACAACAGCGTAATGTAACACAGAAGCGTTTTAAGTGCTGCAACAAATGTGAGATGACAATATCACATTGTTGAGAGTGGAAATGTCCACATGGAAAATTATGCAAAGCGGGGAGAGTAGTTAAAACGTGTCGGCGCTGGCTGTGCTCTGCCACGCTTTATGACTCGCTTTGCCTCTTTCAACATCAGGCGGAATTACAAAATATCTAATAACTTCTTCAGCAAACGATATGAGCCAAGTTGACCCCAAGCATTCATTGCCATTTCGCAATTTCCGCCCATATGTCAGTATTTGTCACGCTTTACCAAGAAATGAAATGACACTAGGCGCAGATTCTTGCGGATTTTCCCCTTTATAACACAATTAACCCCATAGAGCGCAGCGGCAGCCTATTGAGCACAGCTGGACAAGTGCACATTCAGCAGTTGACACGACAATAGGCACATAGGCTATAAAGTAAAACTAGAGAACAAATACCGCTGTAGGTCAATCATTTAACTGCTCGGGTACATCAATGTCAGTATTGATACATGCGTTTATGAATGTCTGTCCCCGGATACTAAACACACACTGCCAACTCCTAATGCAGCAAAGATGCTGTTTAATAAAAATGCTTGCGAACATGGGAGAACACAAAGAATAGATCCGATGAAACCTCCAATGGTTCCTAATTATTCATCAGGCGATTACTATTCCTACCTCTCCATGGGTGACTGTCCGTCCCTGGGGAGTATCCTCGGGTAGAAAATAAAGTTTGGAGCTTGATAAAAGTTGCTTGCTTGTTCTTTCTTCCCAGAGCAGCTGAAGCTCCGCTATGCAAATAGGATCCTCCGGTTTACATCTGACGAAGAAAAAGTCTCCGAGAGACAGAAGCCTCGGTTTGCCGTCCCGGTTAAATTTAAAGGCTTTATAGAATATATATGGTCCATGTAAACCGCAAGTCGAGCCCACCCACTGTAGAGGAAAGACACAAACGGAGAAAATAATGAATGGCTTATTATCTCATTTGGTAAACAAATCGTAGCTTAGTGGACACAAACATTTCAAACATCCATGCGTAATTACGCAAATTTCACATTAGGATATCTCAGTTTACTGCACACAATTGGTATCATGTAACTATTTTTAGATGTTCAACATATGACACAGATGTGGTCATACTAAATGCAATGTGTCAAACTTTTGTGGATTAGGCAGGTGAGCACAGTTTAGAGCAGGTGGCGATTAGAGCAATGCGAAAATAAAATAAATAGACGGTTGATAACAAGCGTTACCTTCAGTGAGTTCGGCTCCATCTCGACGTTATGAATTGATTAAACTCAACACGCTCTCCAAACTTGCTGGCTTGAATGGATCGTCGAAGGTCCTGCAAGAGAGATATTTCTGTAGAGTTTAAAACATCGTGTATTATTCGATAAAGGGTCGTGGAAAAATATGATTTGTGGTGAAAAGCACTGCATTAAGTATCGTGTAAGTCTGCGTGTTTATTTATTTAAGTAAATCTGTGACAGTATTTTTTGGGCGAATTTCTATTAAGCGTAATCATGCGTTTTGACCAAATATTAACACATACTCATAAAATATCATTTTTTTTCAATCAACAGTAAATAGTATTTGTATTTTAAAAATACTTAATACCTTTTCGTAAATATGTCTGCCTACAGAAGCTTAATTTGTGCTAATATTCTGCGTTTATGAGCTTTTCTAACACCTTGTATCTTCCAGGACTTCTGTAAAAGACGTTCACTATGAAAGCACATTTCTCGCAGTAATGACACTGAGGCGCTTGCTGTGGATGCCTTCAAGAAACAATGTTACATGAAAGTTAATAGGGCTATCAAATGATTCCTCAAAAGGCAATGTGAGACCCGTGAGCTGCTGGCTTCGCTTTGAGCGGAACTTGCTTTGCGTTATGGCTCAGGCGCGCGGGTTGACGTTAATGCTGAAAATAATGGCCTTTATATATTTTAAGGCGAGCATGAAAAGACAAAATTGGCCGAGTTAGAAAGCGGGGCGTCACGAGACAGAATTCACGAGGCGGTCCATTATGCAGACATAAATCATCTTAAAATGCTGCGCTGACCTTGTGAAGACAACGGGATATATTTGACACGGGTTAACACATTTGCACGATCAAAGCCTCTTATATAATTATGTTGATTAATATTTATTACCATAATAACAGGGTAATTGCAAAGGTATTAGGATACCATTATTAAACTATGATTTATTAATAATTGCTATGGTATTTATACGGAGTTACACAAACTTTACGGTTTCTATTTACATGTGTGGACTTATTGTCCTTTCAGTCTCCGCTGCTGAATGTGTCAGCTGTATTTTATCGGCTGTCTGGAATTATACATGTATTGAAAGGTACCTGCTCCGTCCACAGCGCTGTGCTGTTTCTCCACTGTCATTCAGCCTTTGCCCTGGATTTACCCACAACTCAGATCACAGAGCATGCAACAGCGACATAGGCCTACTTCTGACATCAGCTATTTCAAGTACAGTATTACGCAATGCGTTTTTTTGCTGATGAAATTTACGGGCAGAGCATACAGACGCATTGATTCACATTCAGTAAAATGTATTCCTGTCTACCAAACGGACATGTTCTTTTTTTCTTCAATACATACAGTGCCAACATTTACCTGGGATTCAATATATCATAATATAATATAATATAATATAATATAATATAACATAATGTAATATCATATATAGAACATTTAGGATCAAGACCATAATTTCAGTCCTCTAAATTGCACCAGCAGAATTCCTCTTCACTGCCCTCTAGTCGAAGCAGCAGCAGAGCATGATGTATTAATACTAAAATAGCTGAGGCAATGTTCTGTGATATTTTAATTACCAGTTTAGTGCGTCAGTTTGGAGTAAAAGGTGGATTACACAGAGGCTCATTGTCTTACATGCCGCTGCAGCAGTGCTGGTATCCTGCAGTGAATCTAATATAAACCACGATCTTAGTGTTATCCTTCCCGATTTCTCTCCCAGAACATTCCAGTGGCTGAATCAATGGGGTTGCATTGTTAATGGCAGCCACTATAATGAAGTCCTTGGTTAATCAATGGCACCACTAGAGCTCTTATCTGGCAATTTGCAAGTGTTTGCTTGTCAACAGTCAGAGCCCAGCAGGAACTACAATGTTGTGACGCAAATATTGATTTGGATTGATGTGAAGAGAGAATAAAGAGAGAGGCATTGGATGAAATATAATGTCAAAATATTAGGAACATCTTCCTAAAACTGAGCGGTAGCATATGCCCCACAATACACATGTTTAAATTTAACAATCAGAATTTAGAAATCTCATCTGCTTTTCTTTATCTCAACATGTCTTTGTGATCAGATAATATTTAATAAAGCAAATCGATACTATACATTTACATGGTTTATCTTCACGAGTGAACTTGAAACATGAAAAGAATAAATGAATGAAAATTATGAGGGTTCTACATTAGTATATAGTCAAATAAGTAGTTTGAGGAATACACTGTAAGTCATATTGAAGAGGTTAACATTAATTTCAAACACCGGTTACAGCTCAAATCCCCCTAAGTAAATCTGAAAGTAACCCTCTTTAATTCGAGCCTTATATGTGGGTTGTGAATCAGGTTTTTTCACTTCAGACTCAGTTTACATTATCAAGCAGTTTTTTCACTTTTGCAATCACTCCTTGTAAATTGGTTTATTGGGGTTTATTGGGTTTATTGTTTATTTTCTAAATGGCTGAGTGAAATAACATCCATATGAATATTCTGTGTTTTGTTTTAAAAGCTCTGACACAAAACTGTTTCCTTATTAATGTGTTCTGTTGACTGCATGAGTGAGCCAAGAAGTCTGACACATTTTTTACAAATCACTAAAAAGGGCTTTATTATGGTAGACATTGGGGAAATATGGTTAAGGCAGATACTTGCTAGTGGATAAGTGGTAAAACTGTTCTTTTTCTTAGCACAGGTGTTTTACATTCTACAAAATGAGGCAGCCTCAGCAGGAAGCCTGCAAATTAGTTTGGAAAGTCACCCCAAAACAGAGAGCTGGGATAACAGTTTCAACCACAGCAAAGGAATACAAAAGCCATTAAATAATATATTCCTACATAAGTGTGACCATATGCTGACATGTCTTAATAATGAATATGAATGTTAGTTATAATGGCTCAAACATACTATTGACTATTTAACCACCACAGAGCTCCATGGTAAGAAATCTACCAACAGAGAGAGGCTACCACTCTCTGTGGGTAGATAACTGTAAATCAACTCTTTGATGGCCTAACCCCAGAAGAAAGTAATAGAGAACACCGTGAAATGGGGAAATTCTTTATTTCCATTTTTTTAGTTAATTTAAACAAAAAACAGTTACAACACAGATTTGTAAATAGGTTAAGAGCCTCAAATGATAGAAATGTTCATTTACAGAACTTGTGAACAGCTACATCTGATAAACCTGCACTGACCACTACCTGCCCAGCACCAAACAGCTGACAGACAAAGTTGGCAACTAACTGTTGAACATAATGGAACATTTAGCAGCTAGAGACTAGGATTTCCCTTAAGAAGTTGGTAGAGAGCCAAACTGAGCTAAAAAAAGAGTAAACATTGGACATATTTGGTCAGGTGACCAGAAACACGACTCCTGAATAATAATGTTGCTCAGAATCCGTTGGACGTGAAAATAGGCAAGTTTGTTAAATAATCATATTTTTTTAGGTTTAAATGAGGCTTTGTTTTTGTGTCATTTATTACCAGTATCAGCAGCAGCACTCTGGATTTACCATTCAATGCACCTTAACATGTCATGTCATATTGATGATAACCATTTCAGTAAATATGCAATGGAATAATGTTGGGTGATCAAGTTTTTATATTTATCATCAGGAACCTTTATTTTCTAATAGAAATTCTCAGTTTTTACCATTTATGGGCATTTGTACCAATTGGTAGAGGTTTTTAAAAAAGTGACAAAGCTTTGGACTATTATTACTATTTATTTACCTCATTGTGTTCAGTAAGCAAGGGGATGTTTGGGCCTAACATACTTTAACTTAAAGTGCTAGAGATTTTTTTCTATTGTGAGAAAATAAGTAATTATACTTAAGTAAAAGTAACAATACCACAATGTAAAAGTTTAATTATTTTTAAATATTCTATTTAAACTCATGTTTCTCGCTTACATGACCAAACCTTTCTCCCTCATTCATTTCTCTCTTTCTCTCAATGTGATTATAAGATCCACATTTGTAATGGCAGCACCAGGCATTATGAAAACCTACAGATGACTAAAGCAAGACAGCTTCTGAGAAATTAGGGCAACACACTCAATCTCCTACTCATTCCCCATGCACAATTGCATTACCCAGTGGATGACCATCTATCATCAATGGAAAGCCCCTGACATTAAAAATCCATCAAGTAAATTTGTCCACAGGAACACGTTTCTGTAGTAACTTTACACCTGAGTCTTTGTACTGTTGTAATCACACAATGGCCCCTGTCTGCAGGGTGACTTTAGAAAAGGCAACAGGAGATCTGAGTGATCGTACCAGGCTAATTTTAGCCTCTTAGACTCATTATAACCTGGTGTTACATTTCTCTCTGTACAATCACATGCGACTCCACCTTCTTTGGAGAGCACTAGCACACAAGAGATCCAATTAATTTAGTGAAAGGGTTGCTTTTAATCAGGACTTAAGTTTGATGTTCATCTGGAGGCTAGTTGAGATGATTTCTGTGTTTATTAGCAGGTGTTGGTCGATGTACTTTTGGCTGACTATTAACTGATTTAGCTCATTAATATCCCGTGATATCTTCAGAACATCATAGGGGTTACTGCATGCAGTGAACTGTGTGGATTATTACTGTTCACTACAGATATCTGATAACACACTTGTTTATCTGAGCTACCATACTTCTTCATGCTTTCTGCAATCTATCTATTCAATTACAAAATTCTGAATTGAGGTCCCAACAAACCAATTATTGTATCTATTCGAGGCTGCAACCATTGATCATAACTAATATCATTTGTTCATATGTATGTTAGGCGTAGTAATTCAAAAGACAAACATTGGTTGGCCCGGTCTGAATAAATGCCTTGATAATGAACTAATTGCCTGCAAAACCCAATTTCACATTCATGGGCCACTATTACAGCTGAATTGTTTGATAATGTCAAGTGAGTAATTTTATTAAGCGCCACACAAATGTAATCATGCGGCAGGGCTACGTGAATTTGAGTGTATACAAGTGTTAACATCACTATGGGTTTTAGGTTATTACCACCACAGCAAATGTAAATGTGCTTCATTGATGGAGAGTGCTCGGCTGAATCAGAAATATGCAAACTGCAAACAAAATAGGCTGCTTCATTCCCCAGCCATCTGCATACACATCAGGACACGCGCTCACGCACGCACGCACATCCACATCCACACACACGCCCACACACACACACACACACACACACAGAGTCGCATTTTATATCTCCCCATCTGAAACCGGGATTAGAACCATGAATAATGTATTTATGTAAATGTATGATGGTTATATCTATAAAAGATGAGAGTGATTGAAAAGGAATTTTGTTAGATTGAGTTACTGCTTGTGATTTATGAATGTTTTCGGTGCAAGGAGAAAGAGAGAGATGTGAACACTGGTGAACCCCCAACAAAGCTTTTTTAAGCAAAGAGGTCACAGTGTCACCTCTACATCTGAGGAATACATTAATTACGAACCTGATCTCAGCATTTATGGTGCATTTCAAACATCAGTCTGGTAATTACCACTCAGTGGTCAAACTATCATTGACTATGACGTTGCTGAGGATAGTGACCATCTGTGTAACACATCACCAACTGCCTTTTCTGTCAAACACTGAATTGTTATAAAATGGCTATAAATGTCAGCAGACATGTATGATCAGATTACTCACTGGTGTGTGTCACCCTCCGATCTGGGCTGAGCATACTGCATTATATACATGTCAAATAACCGTGTGTGTGCATAGGCAATTACAATGCAGTCATTTTACACCGATTTGTCATAATGTATTCCTTTGGATAACAGCTTCAGTTGTCATGTGTGCAATACTGTTGTAATCTGTGTAATCCTTGAGATATATCTGCAAATCAGGACAATCAGCCAATTCAAGAATGGATACAATGGATACATTTTGAAAATTACTGACAACTGCTGAATTTTTCCATTACAGCAGCGCTGGAGAGGAAATACACTATTTTGTTCAGAGCTCAGAGCCTGAGCACACACATTAAAGAAAAAAAACTCTCAGTATTAATAATTTATCTCATTTTATAAGGCAATTTAGCAGTCACTTGAAGTTGCTATGGTGACAGGGGGGTATTTTGAGACAACTAATGATCTATGCAAAACCCACTCACTGTAAACTTCAGTCAAGCTAAATGAGATTGCTGTCTGTCCTGTGTGTGATACATGGCTGATAACTTAATCCCCATGCTATGCTTGGCCTTTTTCTGCACAGGACAAATTAAGGTTCTTAATATCAATGTAAAACATCTGTGGGCTGTTTACTGTACAGGGAATATGAGCCAAGTAGCAACTGGGGGCCAACACTGCGCTGCATAATAGTCTTTTGTTTTGATTGCTAATGCAGAATTCACATTGGCCAAGAAAGAAATCCTGTGAGTGAAAGGAAAATGAATACTCATGATATGGTTTAAAAGTAATTCAATATGTTTCACACAAAATCCCCTTCAATATCTCTTTATTTTTCGGCTTACGTTAAAGATTCCACACTGGAAAAGCTTTGAAGACTCGCTCTGTTCAGAGGCGAATCATATTTGTCCAATAAGTGCTTGGCCTGTTGCAGCTGTTGGGGCTGAGACAGAATGAGTCATGTGTTACCCATTTATGTCCAATTTCTCCCATGCAAATGCCTGACATGTGTGACTCTGCATGGCCCTAAGTTGAAACAGTTTTTTTTTAAATGAGGAGAGAGGATCAAGGCTAGAGCTGTTTGAGCATATAACCACCTGCTTCACCCGTGACCTGTACTGTTTAAAGAAAGTTTATATTTGGGAAACAATCTACTTGGGTTGTTTCTGACATGGCTTTAAAGCAGGCGCAGCTACCATGAAATTAAATGAATAAACAAAGGAGGAATGGATTCTGTGGTTTCTCCTTAAAAGGAGCCCACTTGGAAAATATGAGATGTGTCCACTGAGCTTTGGTAACTGTGAAAACATTTTTTGTCCCTAAAAATAGACTGACACACACAAGAAGCAATGGCTTCTAATTTTAATTACACCTCTTCATCTTTCCCCCTCCTTTTTTAAATTGTATGCCAAGCCTTTTGTCAATTAGCATAAATGGTTGACTAATAAAGGTGCAACTCCCCAGAGTTGTTTTGCTCTGCTCTAACAGTGCCACCTGTTGGGATACAACAGTAATGACATGGAGCTAGTGACAGCTGTATTTATCAGGATTAGTGTAATTTACTGTGTAACATAATAGCCAAGTTATTAATTAGCCAGTCTTGAGAGAGGTGAAGCTGCTGATCATAAACTACTGATAAAAGCTACACTGTTGCTTTCTACATTACAACATGCATGTTGATGGGTAAGCAGTTGTGGGAAGTTAATAAGTAAAGACACTCAAGTAGTCTACAATTGCAAGAACCCGCCTGTATAAGAAATACTTTTACTTTTGGTACTTAAAGTATATTTTGATGCTACTTTCATACTTTTACTTGAACACAATTTTAAAAGCAAGACTTTTACTTGAAGCAAAGTACTTGTACACTGGTATTGCTAAGTACTTCACCCATCACTGAGGGCAGGTTGCAGATTTGGATTCGACCTGAAATGCCTCCAATATTCTACTGATGCCCAGTGTGGTTTTTAATACTTGAAACTTCAGTGTTTATACTTGGATTTCCTTCTTATTAGGATGAAATCCCCTTAAACAGTTCTTCAGGAATGCAACACAACAGACTGTCAGCTGAAACCTAAACAAATGAAAATCTCTGAGGGTTAGCAGATTTGTAAAGCAGGAGAAACAGTACAGATGTCGTTTACACCAAGAAAAGTTATAGAAATATATACTATAAGACAAGAACAATGTAAAAGTACATTCCTCCGTTACTTTGAAACACTTGAAATCAATGAATGCAAGCAGACACAAAACAAATGAAGCATGCAGGAAATTGCACCAATCCTATACATTGGTATGGTATTTTCACCAGTTATGATATGTATCAACCAGACAAAGATAAGGCTTTTTGAAGAGAGCAATAATGTGCACAATGCTAAAGATAATCATGGTGTGTGAATGCAACAAAATAAAAACTCTTCTCTACTGCGCCACACTTTATTAAGCAGGAATTGCTGACAATACTGCCTTCATTAGGATACGACCTGAGGTTGTTTTCCTCAGATGACAACATCAGTAACCTCAGACACCACCAAGATTAAAGAAATATAACCAAAAACATTTGGTGAATAAAGAATAATGAACTACTTTTTTTTTTTTCATGGGCTGTGTGTTTAGTTTAGGTATCATTATGGGAGAGAAAAAGTGGAATCATGCATACCTAATTAAGAGCTAGTACATGATCTTTTGTCGTTGTGTGTAAACAGAACAGTTTTAATTGTATTTTTGCCTCCCTTAGATCCTTAATTATATAGTTTTCAGTTCACGTATGTCTAATGTCTAATCCTTTATAGTCTGTATAACCAGCAATATTCCAAAGAATGACCTGGATTTATTGCTTCGCTGTGATATATTTTATTCTACACTATATGTTACAAAGATTATTTTAGTGCTGACCACAGCAAATGGTGTAGCTCTACATGAGCGTTACAGCGGTGCTGATTGAAGCATGGAGGGAATCACTGTTCTGGGATCAGTGACCAGAGCTCTTTGGCCATCTCTGTCATTATCATCCCCACAGTCTTAAACAGTACCCCCTCAAACAGAATCACTGGGTAACACCAGGCATGTGGAATAATGTTGGATGGCCGTACTGTTGCAGTCAACCGAGGAGGGTTTGTTTCCCTTTATAACTGACTGACTGACTGACTAACTCTTACTCTGTGACAGATTAAGTTGCTGTTGTCAAGAGAGAACTCGCTTGATTTTTGTTTATTCTAGACTTCAATCACTTGGAAACCAGAAACCTCCATAGAGGAATGTTTTACAAATACACCAATGGTTTCTTAAAAAACTCAACCTGCAATGTTTTTTCCCCCCTGCATGCAGCTGGTAACTCTCTCCCCTACATGTTTCACTGTCTGAAAATCTCATTGTGATTTTACGTGATGCAAACCAAATGATGATGGACATTTTGGAACAAAGACAGGAAAAGTCTGTCTCTTTTCCAAGGTCCCAGGCCGTTCCTCTGTTTCCTCTCTCCAGCACTGGCTGGCCAGATTGATATGAATAGAAATTGCAGCATGCAGCCAAGTAGGGCAAAATGACTTGTGTGTGTGTATGTGCGTGTGTGTGTGCGTGTGTGTGTGTGTATTTTAGCCAGGGCAGACATGGTCTGATGTGTTATTTCTTGCATGGGGAGATAATAAGATATGTTAGACTACATGTTCGTGGCTTTATGTTGGACACATTCAAATGACTGATTAGAAAGAACTGAGTTGTGTACATTTCTACATTTTATAAGAATTTAGCTGTTGTTCAATTTAAAACTCTCTTTTCAATTTACAAAAACATAAAAGAATGGATATGTTGGTTAAAAGGACAATTGTGTTGTGTTGTGTTTTGTGCTTTGTGCTTCTTTTTTATGCAGATTTTATTGTTTTTTAAGTATGTTGATGTGTATGTATTCTGTTAAACTTTTACATTTTTGTATTTTGCATGGTTTTAAAATTGTATGTACAGTGGCTTGCATAAGTTCACACACCCATGGCTGATTAAAAAGAGGAATAAAAAAACATCTTTTGGAAATGGATCTTAATGCCTTAATTAAAGAATAGGAAAATCCAACCTTTTAAGGACACCACTTTTCTTTGTGAATGAGTAATGTATTGTAAATAAATAAATGTTCTACCTTAAAATACAGGGGGGGTAAGTATACATACCCCTATGTTAAATTCCCATAGAGGCAGGCACAGGCTACATGGAATTGAAATAGGGCCACATCATCACATACTCTTTACCATATCTAGAGATAGGCATGGGGAACTTTCCATAAGATCATCTCTCAATGCAAATCAAACCAGCTATTAAGCCAACTGAAATAACCATATCTATCTCTAGGTATGGTGAAGGGTATGTGATAATATGGGGTTATTTTAATTCCAAAGGCCAAGGGAACTTAGTCAGGATGCATAGTATCCTGGATCCATGAAATAACTGGCCTTTAATAATAAAAATGTGCCTGCCTCTATGGGAATTTAACATAGGGGTGTGCATACTTATGCCCCCTGTATTTTAAGGAAGAACATTTATTTATTTACAATACATTATTCATTCACAAAGAAAATTGGTGTCCTTAAAAGGTTGGATTTTCCTAATTGTTTTGAATTAAGGCATTAAGGTAAATTTCCAAAATATTTTTTTTTTCCTTCTTTTTAATCAACTTTAGCATGGGTGTGCAAACGTATGCAAGCCACTGTATATAAACATAATCCAAAGCCAGAATTAGAGTATATTAGATTCACCTTTATATACCTAAGAAATAGTTACTTTACATTTCAGATTCAGATTTTAAAACTGATAACGAGTACATCTTATTTTGTATATAGAATAATATGTATTGTTACACAATTGTTACACAACAGTTTACTACAGCTGTACAGTAACTTACGGTAAACTATCCTACAGTCTACACAACAGTTGAAATTAGCTCCACCGTGACCAGCAATAGCAAAATGCATCAAAATCAGTTTTAATAATCCAACAATATAATAGTAGTGTAACAGACTTTTCACCTTTGATACTTTAGGAGCATTATGCTGATAATGAATCTGTAGGCAACTTTTTAATTATTATCATTATTTTTAAATTCAGGACTTACTTTAACTTAACTCAAATAACATTATCTACCTTCACTCAGGGCTCAAGGCTAACTTTTAAAAGTGGTGGCCGGCTTGGCAACCAGGCATCAGTTTATGGTTGCCGATTGACAATTTGGTAGCCATGTTTTAAACTGCAATTCATTTCTTATGTAACTATACCACACAATTGAATGAAACAATGAGATAATGGCTTGCAATACAATTCCCATCCCTCTAGGGATAGATAATAGGTTAAGGATAACAGCATTGGACGGTTTTGAGTCACGGATCAGACTAATTTTCAGATCAGCACAAAATAGGGGGGATTTAAATGATTATTCAAAATGTAATAATAACCTTTAACAATAATAACTTCTTTCACCAGTAAATTTGCTGTTAAAAGAGAAAACAGGGTATTTTACATTAACTTTGCAACACGAGGTTTACCGGTTTTATGTAGGCATAAGCTGTTTCGGAGCATCAGAGCAGCGCAGACATTTATACCGCACCGAAATCCGGTAGTTACCGGGGACCGGTATCAGCACCGGATTTTATATGCGCCGTTAACGTGAACAGAAAATTGCTTTGCCTGTAGTTATCTTCTCACGGCAAACGCGAGTGTGTGGAAAGTAGTCTCACAACAGCTGGAATGTTGTGTGCGCAAGAAGGTTTAAGGTAAATAAAATATTGAAATATTGACATCTTTTGAATTAAGCTTTCCTAGTTTACTACGTTTTGTTTTTATATATTAAGAAAAACAAACACTGAAAAGGTGACGGTTGCCAAGGGCAAAGTTACTGTCGACTCGAGCCCTGACACTGAAATAAATCAGCACTACACTAGAAATTATAATGTGCAGTATCAGTCATTAGGCTACATTACGGTAGCCTACAGTATGAGGTCGTAAGATTCAGCAGAAGAGGAAGTGCGCTTCATGTTATAACTCCTGGTGAACGAACGATGAGAGGCTGCCCTCTTCTGTACATTCAGAGTTGTTGTTGTCATAAATCATAAATAATTGAATACATTCTGAATAAGCTCACTGAGACAGTTATCTTTGTCATGTAACGTGTAACAGCAGCACCCAATTAAGTCCTGCAGCGCCATCGCTGTCCACAATCTGGTCCCCTGGTCCCCTGTCAGGTAAATCTGGACTGGCCTTTCTTTCTAAGGCGGGGCTTAAACTTTGGCCACTTTTTCGAAAAACTACATTCAACAGTTTTTGTTCACTTTTGAAGCCAGCCCTTTGGAAGCTGCAACCACGGCTCTCTCTAGGATTTTAACTTTCAGGAATAACGGGGAAATCTGTGGTGCACAATACCGACCTGCAACCAGCCGGCATGTTGAAGTTTATATGTGCCATTATTACCAGAGCGTTATTTATCCTCGTCTCTCTGACCGGCGTCTGGAGGGTGACATGGGTGAAGAAAGATTACAATTACTGGTTCCTGACTTTCCTGTTTCTGCCGCTTGTCATTGAAATGACAATAACGCTAAAGAGTCGAAAAGGAAAAGATTACAAATGGTAGGACGGTGCACGTACAAAAATATACTATTATTTCATCATTTCAATTTAACCTTCAATGTTGGCTACTCTATATATTTTTGTGTGTAAGATTATTCTCAACTACCTGGTTTATATTGTTTTTGCAGAATATTTGAAAAGTAGGCTACATTGCATGAATAAATTAAGCTTTTGTCATATTCTGCCTGTTTTGATCCCTTCCCCCACCGCCTTTAATTCCCTGCATCCTGCTAGTTCTTCCGCTGTTATTGTCTAATAGAGTCTGACAGTAAAAATAGTAGAACAGTAACAACTTAATTTACTCAGCCCAACAAACTTCCTCCATGTCTAAATTTAATCTGTGAACATTACTTAGTGTTTTTTGTTGTTGAACCTTCAATGTCAGCAGGTATTTTATTTAATCATACAATGCACTACCAGTCAAAAGTTTGGGGCCACTTATACATTTCCATACCACTCCATTATAGACAGTATACCAGCTGATCTGAGTGGGGGGCTGACCTTTATTGCAATATCTACATTGGCCATTATCAGCAACCATTCATCCAGTGTTCCAAAGGCACATTCTGTATACTAATCTGATATCATTTTTTAATAAATAACTAGAAAAACATTGGAGAACCCTTTTGCAATTATGTAAACACATAATGTATAACGAAAACTGCTGCCCTGGTTAAAAAGCAATGCAACTGATCTCATCTGGTATTCTGTCTATAATGGAGTGCAATGGAAATTTCTAAGTGACCCCAAACTTTTGACCGGTAGTGTATGTCTGATTGTATTTTTTTTTAATGAAGCGAAACATCCACCCGTTAATTTCCTTCTCCATGCAGAGAGATGTCCAAAACATCTGTTTTGTTATCCTGTTTAGTTATAAAGCCTCATGAGAAGCATTGATTTGTGTAGGGGAGAAACCTAGAAAATTAGGAATCCAACTGACGATTTTTATTATCAATTATTCATCGTTTTTCTCTTAATTAATGTTTCGGTTTTTAAAAAGATCAGGAAATAGTTTTTAAAACGTTATCTTCAAATATTACAGTCTGAAACCCAAATATATTGTATTTAAGACTGCAAATCTTCATATATTGCTTGCTTTTTTGCATGAATGGTTAAAATTCTATAATATAAAAAAAATAATTGTCAATTAATGATTAGTCAGTTAACTCAATGATCAATTGACTAATCGGTTCAGCTCTAAACAATTGTAATATTTATTAACCTAGCTTCCAAAATTATATAACTTCTTAATGCTTGACTTTTAACATGGAATTAAGGTTTATATTACATCTTTATGAAGTTGTGTTGCTAAAGTTGGGTTGGTTGTCTTGCAGGTTTTCTCCTCCTATCTTTCTGTTTCTCATAAGTATCATTCCCTCCATCTGGATCCTGGAGCTCCACCACCAGCAGGACAAAGCCAGCGACCCTCAGGTACTTCACGCCAGAAACACACATACTCAGTCAGTGTTTAAAATGACAATTCTTATACTTTCCAAACATGTAATGTGATGATGGATGTTGGTGAGTGGGAGGGGTTGCAGAACTCTATCTCTTTGCATACATAGCTACAGCTTATTATTCTTTAATTTATTAATTCCTTCAACTTCTGCATTCGATTTTAAGCTTTTCATTTTTAACTATACCAAAAAAAGCCTCTTTCAACTGTTTTCAGTGCAAAAAGCTTGATTCTTGGGATAATCTGCGTAAGGTGATCACTCTGAACGAGACCCTGGGAAACGGAAACCTCACATACCAGAACTACCTGAAGGTAAGAGTGACAGACTGAAAAGATTCATTTCACATGCCTTGTATAACATTTTATGATATGCCCACAAAGAACAGAAAGCAACAAGCGTAACAAAGATGATCAAGGTTGTTTATTTCCAAATACGTTTTTCTTTTAAATCACAAGTGTACACTGCAGACTGGATCACACACAATATGTGGAATAAAAAACTACCCAAGAGCTCCAAAATAAAGCAACAGAATAATTAAACAGTGTAATCTATTGAATGGCTGGTAAAATTTGCATATTTAATAACCAGTAAATTTTGGACGCTAACTGTCACACTGTCATACTTTGCAACTGTATCCTCTAAGATATTCCGCCTGCTCTCAACTGCATTCAAGGCCAAACTCTATTTGAAAGCAACCTCTTCAGTGGCAAAGTGTTTTGCCTGTTTGAGGTGGTTATCTAAATCCTAAATCTGACAAACCAGCATCGGGGTATGTTTGAAATCCCTGCAGAGAATAACTCAGTTTAGGAGTGGAGTTTTGGACAGATTCCCTGATTACTTCTTTGAAATGAATGCAGAAGAGAAAGAGATGAACATCAGAAGACAGGAAACCCAGATGCAGCCCCAGGGGTTGAATCATTCAGAAATAATTCACCAATGGGAGAGACAAAGAATCTTCCCACAAATACAGGCTTGGATTCTGAGAACAGCTGCCCTTTTCCCATAAACTCTGATAGAGATTGTCTGCCAAATTCATCAGAACTTAAAGAGTCAGCCAATTGGGCTAATAAAAGGATCAAGGATGATTTTTGATTTGTCCAAACACTATCCTCTTTTGCATGGAAGATAGACTAAAAAAAATCTACAAGAAATTTTAGTTTTATCAAATTTTAGACAGTTTATACAATCCATGTTATTTATTTGTCTATTATAATAACTGTTTCAGTACAAAGCAATTCAGGCATCCTCATCGAGAGTATACATTTAGGATGCAACACTTGCGCCATCCGTTTTTATTTATATCATGCTTGAATGCTTCTGTGGTATTGCTTTGAATTTCAGAAGTATGTAACTTCACAATCATTTTGGTTTTGTTGTGATTTAATTAAAGAAAACAATGAGTCATCCAGGCACTGACTTCAGCAAGACAATTATAGCGAACTTGAGATACCAGGCTTTAAAAACACAAAAACTGGATATCACCAAGAATGATAAGAGATGAATAGCGTGCCCTAACAGCAGCATGTAGGTCCAAGAATTGACCCTTGAGGTACTCCACAGGTTGGAAAACCAAGTCAAACAACCAGAAATGCATACAAAGAACTTGCAATGTCGTAAGTAGGAAGAAAATCACCCACTGTAAATGTTATCTGACAAACTAGTGAAAGTATTATGACTAGCAGTATCAACAGCAGCATTTAAATCAATAAGAACACAAATGTTACATTCACCCTGATCTGACTGCAACCGGATGTCACAGGCTTTGCTTCAGATGAAGAGAGACCTAAGAATAGACGTAGAAATGCAAACTGTAAAAACATAGTAAGCAAAACGACTTACTAAGTCCAGAGGTCTGAGACTTTTTGCCAATAATAACAAACATAAGATACTGAAAACCTGTGTGGCCAATAACCGTTAGTGGGGAGCATTTTAAATAACTTAAATAAACAACAGCTGGACCACCACCTCACCCATTAGCCCAGGAGAGTTAGAAAGCTAATATGTGTTGGGGCACACCTCCGTAAGCTGACTGCATGCCTCAGCTCTTTGCTGTGTTTCAGTCAGAAACACAAAGTTCACATTGTGCAACATAATGGAGTCATTGATGGATACCAGTAAGTCTGGTGAAATTCTGTATTTTATTTTTTTTGTCAACAAATCCCATTTAAAAAATGAACAATGCATTCATGCTAGTACTGTATGTGCATTCATAGCCTTATAGCTCATTACAATGTGTCATAGACCTATAATGAGCCACACTGTTGAACTGTGATCATTACCATGAACACTGTAGATCATTTTGAGTCAATGCCGTATTTACTCACTAGCACACCAAGCTGAAAATAGTCCCTAACAACTGCACTTTTGTATGCACTTTTTCCTTAACTACAGTGTCTTAGGAAAGTATGAAGCCTTTTAATTAAAGATTCAAGTATGTATTTGTGACATTTGCCACAATAATGTCTACCAGAAACATGTAGCATTGCATTGCATGAGCTGAAAGCTAAAGCTGCATACTAAGGGAAACATGGAACATAAGAAAAACCCTTAAGTTATTGATAAAGATAATCTCTCAATCTCTCTTCCTTTTCCAGCATTTTGACCAGGTGTTATCGGCTGTCTGTTCCAACGACTGGATCCTGGCTCTCCATCAGATTCTGCTCATCCTCCTCATCGTTGGGAAATGGCTCCTCCCGCTGGGAGGCGGAGTCACGCGGGACGAGCTCTCACAGCTTCTCCTAATATTTGTTGGCACTGCGGCAGACATTCTGGAATTTACTAGTGAGACGCTGTCAGATGTCAAGTGGGTGGCTAATCACGTTGCTTGTTAGTTATGAATGTCTCCTACACTCTGTGATGCATAATATAAGGATGTTCACACTTACAGTATGTATAAACAATACAACGCTTTTAAGGTGAAGTTACCTAATCTGTGTCCCCAAATCACAACATTATATCAATGCAGTTAATACATGAAATAAGCAGCCTCCCACTAACATTTATTGAAACTCACAGGACTGACATTGACTATATATTTCTATGTGTCTTTTCCAGAGAGAACAGTCCTCAGCTGGTCTACATCATCTTAGCTGTATGGACCTGGAGCATGCTGCAGTTCCCCTTGCATCTGGCTGGTCAGTTTGTGTCCTACACCAATAACTTGGGTGCTTATTAATGCAGATACAGGTGTGTTTTGTTGAACATAACCGCTTCCCAGTGTAGGACAATCCAAAGAATCTGTTTAGTCAGCAGCATCCAGGCCAGTGCTGTAAGTTAACAGTGAAAAGTAGTTTAGCTGAAATCCCTTGCTCCTCTATCGCCAGCTTTGTCAAATTTTAACCCAAAGATCTGTTTTCACTTCCCAAGCCATGGTGATGTCCCGTACTTTCAGATGTATAGTTCTAAAACACAAAATAAAGGGTGTACTTAAGGAGTGTGTATAAATGTTGACAGTCTTTAGGAGGAAATCCAGTCTTACAAAGTCTCCATTTCTCAACTTGGCTGATAAGAGAAAGCCATTAAGGCAATACCCAACTCATAGATGTCTTCAACGTGTGTATTATACTGAGAAAAATGTCAACCTACCTGCCCAAGTCTGAGGGAACAAAGGATAGTGTTTCATTAAAGAAAAAAAAAGAAAGAAAGACAGAACATTATAACGTAATTAGAAACAGCACAACTTTGTTCTCGGAATAGACAACTCCCACTAATTATCTAAATTATTAACAACCCAACGATTAATAATTTACAAAAAGATGTTGAGATTTGTGATCATTATACTTTCATGTGTAGCTTTACCGTCATAATGCATTAGGGGAATTAGAGCTTAAATGCACAGTACTCCTTTGTGTTTACAAATGAAGCTGCTTTTCCTTTAGTCTGTGCAGCAGTTTGTTAGTGTCTGCTCGTGTGGGCGTGTCTTTGAGAGTATGCTTGAAGGCCATGTAAACAGTGAAAGTGTTGACATACTG
The DNA here is from genome assembly GCA_026937815.1 of Etheostoma perlongum. Lineage (NCBI taxonomy): Eukaryota > Metazoa > Chordata > Actinopteri > Perciformes > Percidae > Etheostoma > Etheostoma perlongum. The sequence goes on along the minus strand of CM049387.1, from coordinate 22,573,218 downwards.
CTGCAGCATGTTCATCATTGATGGAAAGAGTACTAAAATATTGCACTCAAGTACTGTTACTCTAGATAGATTTTACGCAAGTAAAACTTAAAAAATAAAAGGAGGGCTTATATTCAATCAATAAATCAAGGTTATTAATAAAGAACTTTAAAAATCAACCAACGTTGCACAAGGTGCTGTACAGAACCAAGTGGAAGTCATTTAAAACATGTAAAACATTTAACATTTAAAGAAGAAGAGATGAAGAGATTTAAAATTAGACGGTGAGGAAGCCTGTCTAATAGGCAGAGGCAGGTCATTCCATATTTTTGGAGCTGTCACAGCAAATGCACGATCCCCTAAGTTTCCATTTCGTTTTAAGGACACTCAGTCGCTTGTTCAGCTGATCTGAGTGAGCAGGTCGGTGTGTAGGGGTGAAGCAGCTTGGACAGGTAGGATGGGGCAAGACCATTTTAGGGATTTAAACAAGTAAGTTAATTTTAAAATGGATCCTAAAATATACGGACAGCCAGTGGAGCTAATGTGATCATAATTACGTGCTCCAGTTAAAAGACGTGCCGCAGCGTTTAGCAGATGAGACCAACAGATGAGGCACTGATGCCTACACATAGGGTGTTACAGTAATCCTAACAAGTGGTCACAAAGGCGTTAATTACTGTCTCAAAGTGCTGCCAAAGTAAGAATCAGCTTTATTTTGGCTAGCTGCTGTAGTTAGGAAAAGCCTTCTTTAACCACTGCTCCAATCTGTGACAATGTTTTTGTTATTAAACAGTTGTCCTGTCATCCTGCTGCTCTTTTTGCACTGGTCATTTTATGGATTAGCACAATACCTGTTGGCTATTAAAGCATAACTCTCGCTAAAATGCAACCTAGGGTCTTTTTGTGAATGTAACCCAGTCAAACTTTCGTTTAAAAGCATAATTAGGATGTAAACGTCTCTTTTAACATTCCCCATACTTTCGCTTTTTGTTCAAATGGCCTTTTGAATGGGAGAGCTAGGGGCCCTACTATGATTGCATCAACATCGCTATCTTTAAAACACTAAGAAGGCTCAAATGAATGAGACTCGAACATGAAAGTTTGCTCGAAGTATCAACAGGTCGCCGGATGGAGTTGCTAATAACATGCCATGTATGACTATTATCAGACCGGCCCTGGCGGCCTTGAAACACTACGGGCCCAACGGGAAAAGTCCCGACTCTCCCAATAGCCACTCCGCCTCTGCACCTAGTCTGCTGTTGGGGACGTATCGTTGTGGGTGTGTTTGATTCGGGTCACTAAGCGTGCTCTCCAAGGCGTTGCATTAAATCTGTTATCAATTAAGGTAGATTACATGACTGTATTGTTGTTCATATTTCTCACTACACTGTCCAGCTTTAGTGGAGCTTTCCATTCTATCACATGTATCACATACTATGGTTAAAACAACTAAACAAAGGGTTTCTTCTTCTGTCTCTCCCCTTCTGTTTTTTGTCTCTCTATTTTAATAAGTGGTGAACTCGAAGCCAGACAGTGAGGGTGAGCATGGGGTCCAGGAGCCGTCCCTCTTGACTAACCACAGCACGGACATGTGGAGCATCTTGGAGGCCTTGTTTATCCAGGACGGGCCTTTCCTAGTGGTCAGGCTCACGGTTATGACCTACTTCGAAGTCTTCCACCAGATGTTGGTGTTCTTTGCCATCAAGAACTTCCTGGTGGTCATACTGAACTTGTACAGGTTGGTTGTTCTATGCCAGGACTCCAGGAGAAGAGTGAGCCGCGACAGCGCTATCCCATGAGATTGCAAGTTTTACAGTGGACTGGCAAAAACTGCAATTGGATCAAGAAAATCAGCTCTGTGTTTTCTTGCTCTGTGTTTTCTTCTCAGAATGTACTTAACTCTGTGGGATCAAGGTTGTGAATAATTAACGCTGTTGGGAGCAGAAAACTGCGAACAACCGTTTTCTTACAATTGCAACGTCAACGACAGCATCTGACTAATTTCGAAGCTCATACCCTTATTGACATTTCAGTCCCTCTGAAGCTAACCTCGGCCCACTCAATTAAAACCACCATTTATTCAGTATTTAAGCTTGTCTGTGTGCATAAACATGCTGGTTTAAAAGTTGTGTATGAAGAAGCCTTACTACTCAGATTTCTACTAGTATGACATTTAAATAATAGACATGAAGCTAACAGCAAGCTGGGGACACAGACAAAAAGAAGAAAGCAGAGCAGAACAGGAAAAAAGGTGTGGGGTAAACAGATAATGCACAAGCCTGTCAGAAAAATAAAAGGAACGAATGAAGCCGGAAAACACCACCTGTACCAGCATACAGCAACTGAAACCAGGCTACTGTTTAGATAAAGATTGGATAGATGTCTTACAGTGTGATTCCAGGCATTGTGATGAGCGGAAGCAAGGACAGGGACAGCTGGAAGAGCGGACGACAGAGTGATACACTAGATGACATAAAACCTGTGAAGTGTTGACTGAAGCCGAGATCAAGGGAACATTATTTCAAAAAGAAATATGTCCTTGGAATACACCTTTTACACAAGCAGTGGATTTAAGATCTCAAAACTTTTTCACTATGTGTTCTGTGGAAAATGCTGTATTATTTTACAATAGTATTTGCTTATTCAACCTGTATTGTATCTTATACACAGACAAAAACACAAATATGTAGTGTACTTCTACTCTAAGCTCTTCTTTCAAAGAATAACTGATGTGAGCTGGTTGATCTCTTGCCTGACATCTAAAACAAGGTCTTACTTACAGTACCAGCTACTCTTAATATTAAAAGGAAAATAAACAAATTAACATTGTGCTATGTGAATTGTTGTTGACAGAAAATGTGAGATCTACAAACCCAGACTACTGTCTCCCCACTGTGGACATCACAACGCTCAAACTGATGATGTCACCTGGTGACAGTTTTTCTTGAATCAAGAGAGACTCTGTGGGCTCTTACTGTTTTTTTTTAGATATTGTGTCAGGTTTTTTTATATATAAGGGCTTAAAGCTGTGAATCAGAAAGTGTCACCTTTATCCCAGTATAATCACTGTCAACGTGTCATGAGAGTTATTATGCACCACATATTTTGTCTCTGATGTTTACCATTCTGCCTGAAGATTTTCCCTCATTTGGTGTTTTCGTGGTGGTAGAGAGTGCAAACACCAAATTCTCCCTTTAGGTGGTTAAGTGATTTGACTTATGGTGAGCATTTTATTCACATCATTGAGTTACCCTCTGTGTCTTGTTTGCAAACACCCCTTCTTGTCGGTTACTGGCTGGAACGCTGGAACACTGTGTGTGTATGCTTCGTGGTGCAGGTGGGCGCATTTTGTTTTTGTAGACCCTGGGCTGTCTACAGAGACCGCATTTTTTTTACAGTGTGTTCTGGGGACAGGCAGCTCGCGGATAATGAGGAGATGTTTGCTGTATGTAATGACAAATGTTGTAGCCTAAAACACGCGTGACATCACTTAGAGCACCTTTAACATCTATTTACAAATGAAGCATGGAAAAAAATAAAAGCCACTAAATATTATAATACAAACCAACATAAATGCTATTATAAAGTAAACTAAGACAAAATAATAACAACAAAAAATGCACATGAGGGATCTAAATTGGTTGGCGGGTCAAGTGCCTTGCGTCTGCAGTTAGTAGCTCATAATACAGTTATTGCACTTGAATCAGCAAAACCAAAGTGAGTGCAAAATATTATTCAGGTTTTCCATTTAAATTGTGTTTTTTTTCTTCTTTAGTTTAGTTTAGTCGGCACAATGAGAGAGAGAAATGAATGCCAGTCACACACATGTTAAGACTGATTTCCATTGTGGTCCTCATTGTAAAGACAGCATTGATGCAGTTGTCTAGGTGCCTATGGGTGGCATCATAATATGCATCATCAACAATAAAGTCACTCCAAATCAAAACATTAAGATATCAAACAAATTTGGGAGAATGAGTCAATGGCTTCTTTTAAATCAAAGCTTAAAAAATAATCAAGACACTTTGCAGATAGAGTAGATCTAGACCACACTCTATAATTTACAAAGACCCAACAATTCCAGTAATTCCCCCAAGATCAAGCATTTAGTGTGACAATGGCAAGAAAAAACTCCTTTTTAGGGAGAAACCTCGAACAGACCCAGTGGTTGTCTGACAGTGCCAGTTAGGGGTGTGATGAGCAGTGGCAATTATAGTCACAATAATGATAATGGAACTATGACTACAAAATTAGTTGTAGTAGTTCATGGCGTATCAGGGTGTAGCAGGGCGTTGCAGGACACATATTTCTTGAACCACAGAATCTAAAGGATTATAATATTATATACCAATGTTGGTACTGAACCTCGGCATGCCCAAGTCAGTACCTATCTGAGATGTACATGGTTCAAAATATATATATTGGCCTCTACTGTAAAGAGAGAACTGGAAAAATAGCTTACAATAATTATGTAAATAATTCATATGGGTTTTCTTGTTGTTAGAGTGAGCTGGGCTGCCATCTTGTGGTACCTTAATGTAGCACATTATCTTATATATCTTTTGCCTTTCTCTTCTTTCCTCTCACACCCCGCCCACTCACTTACCCTTACTTGTTGTAATCATCAACCTAATTAAATTACTAAATTTACTATTATCAAAACTCACTGCTGGGAGTCAGGGTCCAGGTGAAACAGCCGCATCAGCAGTTGCAGTTTTTTTCTGGGTGTAATATGACACAGGGAACGGGGCTGGGCCTGATTCAGCTCCTGTTGCCAGACAAGCCCAGCCCTTAGGTCCCAAAACAGGTTGCATGACACACACTCGGGTAGGGCGTTTTCGTCTAGTTCCACACCTCACCTACTGACACTCTTTGCGCAAAGACGCACAGCACACTAGGCTATATAATCGAACGGACTACACCGCTGCACAGTGTTTCGCCCACAGCTCGTCCTTGTCTCTAACCCGCTCCACAATCCGATCTTGGGTCATGTTTCGCTGTGGGATCGCCTACCCCCGATGCAGGTGGATCGTGCCCCTGCTGCTGCTCTTCGCTATTGTTTTTGACATAATCGCCATCGCCGCTACCTCGGGATGGGTCGAGGATGAGGACGCCAAGTCTCACTATGCCAATATGTGGAAACAGTGCCGAGGCAGGAATGACAACTGGGACTGCAAGTCGCTCATGGAGTTCTGTAAGTGTCAGCTTACACTACACATGAAACATAATATAGGTCCTGCTGAACAGTAAGAGAGCGCATGAGCCAATACAGCCAGTGGTAACATTACCTGAGTCTGTGTATGTGTCGCTGGGGTGTAAAATTCAACATTCACATATTGTAACTTGAAGGACTCGACCTCCGACTACAACCAAAAACTTCAGGCTGAGGGGAGAGTGGAGGACTGAGGCCTACCACACTGAGTCGGTCAGGCGGAGTGAACTTTGGTCTTGATTGGCCCGCTTTTTGTTTGAGCAAATAGAGAAAATACTAGGTAGGGTGCGGTATGAAAAGCCCCAACAGCCTCTTCTCCAAGTTAACTTTGAATTTGGCCTGCCTCTTTTGAAGTTATAACTTTAGTTGTGTAGACCAGTATCACATACTGTACAGTGTTTCAATGGGCTTCAATGGCAGCCAACATTAATGGCTCCAACAAAGAAAAACTGAAAGAAACCTTTTAAAGAGGAGCACCCCTCTTTGACTGCTGACACTGTGCAGTTAGACCCAATTAAAGAATATATTTCAATTTGACACCTGTCTCTAGCCTATCTGTCAAAATACTTTCAATTAAAAAGTCCTCCTATAGATTGTAATGCATACTCATAGCTGCTCTGAAACCTCCCACTGCCAGGAAATATGGACCTTTTTCTTCTTTAATCTGATTTTAATATAGTGATTTAATATGAGCTGCAGGCCAGTGTCATATCAGAATGGTTAAATAACACGCTGGAGAAAATCTTGTGAAACTGTGACAGCGGCCCAGCCCAATAACAGCCAGTAGCCTATACAGGAAGTCGTCCCGTCGCTGTGTTTATGCTGTACTTTTATAAAAGTATTGTTTTTACAGGCAAGAAAGCAGGACATGTATGCTGCTACTACAGCTACTTATGTTCTACCTTGCTGACCCCAATACCGCACAATACTGTACAATGAGTACAGTGTAGTACTACTTTTACGGCAACTACTTCTAGTACCACAAATAATAATAAAACATCTGAGATGTCCCTTTGTACGAACATAATTGAGCTTTAAAAACACTTAATTCTAATAAAAGTGTTCACAGAGAGTTTGTATCTGTTTGCTGGGGGCAAACGAGAACCAGAACTCACAAAACACCTCAGGCAGATTTAGAATATTTTAAATAGCTTGTGACCTACGCTTCTGAATGACGAGACGCAGTCCTAAAGATGTCTGTCTTTCAGACCTGTTAACACAAATGTGTCTGTTTATAGACAAACTGCTAATAAGATTTTTTTTCAGTGTAGCGGTCCAGCCAAAAACACATTAACTCACAGACATATGGAATTATGTTAAACAATAACTGTAACAGAGCAGTTTTCTTTTCTCCCACTCTCTCCTCCTCAGGTTGTATTTGTGTTACTCTACACCCACATTCAACAACAAAGACTCATTGTTGCTCTTATCAGACTCTGTGGGAGTCGGCTAGCAATGCTAATTGAACTTAGCTCCATATTGTGTTCTTTAAAATATGTTCGCTGAGACATGGGCAATGTGTGAATGCTTCCATCAGAGCTCTAATGAACTAGCATTCCTAAATATTTTAGGGTTGATATCTATAGATGCTAGAAGCTCTGCATTCTTTTAAGTCATTACATAACCTTGAGTGCTAGCCTGTCAAATGTTGACCTCAAGACTGACTGTAAGTGAAGTGAGTCTCTGATAACCTCTAATAAGCTCTAGTACATGTAATTATTTTAGTTAACATTGATTTACTTGATTAATCGTTCGAAAGATAATCAATCAGCAGATATTTTGATCAATTGTTTTGGTCTTTTTTTTTTTAACAAAAACAGCAAAGACTTGATGGTTTCCAGGTTCTCAAATGTGATAATTTGCTGCTTTTCTGGGTCTAACATGATAGCAAATTAAATTCTGGGAGGATTTGGACTGTAAACAAGACATTTAATGATGTCTCCTTTTTTACTGTTTTTGATTAATTTCGGATGAATTGAGAAAGTAATCATTAGTTGCAGCCCTCGTGCACTAGTTACTAATTACAGTAGTACTATAGTAGTTATGGCTCAGTGACAGCAGCAGTTCAGGGGACCAAAGAGGCTAAAACACAAATATCTTTATTTATTTTCCATAATGTAAAAAGTATTTTTCAGGTATTTTCTTATCTCATTCGTTTCAGATAGAGTAGTTTTTTTCTTTGTCTGAGCTGTCCTTTACTACTGTTTTGGCCGTGTCTCAGTAGGACTCAAGCGGTTAAACAAAAGACAACTACAGCTGACAAAAAAACTTCTGGCTGAATCTCTGATTCATTTTTGCCCAGAGGTTCCTCTGAGCAATCTTAGGCCACGGCTCTGGTCTAAATGCTTGTGGGAATATGTTGAAGAACTGAAAACTGGGGAAACAAACATGAACAGTTCAGCTGATACGTGCGGATGTGAATACTGAATATTGGAATTGGACCAAACAGACTCCCTCATGTTCTTAAGGCCACTCCCAGTAAATGTTGTGAAGCTGTATTCAAAGGAACAGCAGGAACATGTTTTCATGTACTGGCATGAGGGTGTTATTGGCCACAAGTATGAAACATATAATTACAACTGAATCATTGAAGGGCGATGTGACGATATTCCAGTCAACCAAATTTCCAATAATTTGACAGCTGTATAGATGTCAATTTAGGCAAAAATCCTTGATCTAAATTACCAGATTAGGCAAAAAACAGACTTCCAGTCAGTGCATTCTTTTCACTTACAGCTTTTCAATTGAATTTTCTAAAAATGTATCCCACAATATATTGATACCACAATATAACATTTCTATAGTTTACTGTCATGCATGACCAAAAAAGTAGTTGATCCTCACATTTGAGTGGCTGAAACAAGAAAATGTTTGGAATTTGTTCTTAATAAAATGACTTAAAATGGTAACTCAATACAGTTTCCAATTTCATTTTTGGTCAATCGACTTATAATTTAAACCTAATCTTGAAAACTACTGTAAACCATCATGGGAGATTTGATTGAATACTTTAAAGATTTCATTTTTTAACCAAACAAGTAGTTAGAAAAAAAGCACTTTGTAAAGTATGAATTAAAACATTGGTACTGTGTTTCCAGAGAGTACCATTCAAGTCTTTTTAAGGAAGGCACAGGTTGTCAGGTTGATCCCTGCAGCCAGTGTAAAACCTTTTTCTTAGAGGTTTGATGAATGTGTTTCCTTGAATTTATGACCAGGGCTAATGTTTAAAAGGAAACTCCACAGTTGTAGAACAAACACATTTGTCATGACTGTGGCTTTAAACAATGGGAGAGTTAGTGTGTTTTTGCATTTGTAGATATCATAAGAGCCTAAAGATGCAGTTGAGAACATATTCCTGTGTAGGGCTGTAAGAGTGTCAGCCCAATCTCTGTAGTTTTAATCAAAAGAGGAAAGCAGATGTTAAACAGCTGGATGCAATTAAGTATGAGTGACCAGGACAGGCAGCAACATTAAGTGCAGAACATTCACCAGCTTACACAAGCCTGAGGACACAGCACAACAATGCCACACTGTAGTACATTATACATATACTGTAGATATATACTGTGTATTTTATATGAAGGCAACAGAACAATCGACAGAGCAATAGAACTCCTTCCTTCCTGTCTTTCTTTTGCCGATGAATATGCACATTTTAACTGTAATTCAGCCACTCGCATGTCTACATGCATGTTTTAGCTTGTGTTCAAATGTTTAATCACTGTCTCTATTTAAGAGCCCAAACATCCTTCCCCATGCCACTTTTACAAAATAAAAATAATTTTTAATCACACCACAACGCAGATGATGGATTATGGCTGTGTCACAAAACCAGAGAATGCTGGAATGGTAAGATAATTATGTTCAGCATTTGGTTTTCATTTTGAGAGAACAACATCCTTATGCTTTAAACAGAAAATATCTGACTAAATCTGCAGTGAGGTTTCATGATATGCCGGTTTCCATTCTATGGTCACTATTATGTGGCGTTCATGTTTTGTGAGAAAGGCTGATATCATTTACATGTTATATTGATGGACAATCTAATCTTGAAGAGGGATAATTAAAACAAAACAAAATGGTACACAACTTTGCTTGAGTTTACTCTGGTCTGATGACATACATTTACATTGTGTCATAATCTTATACCTAATAGGGCTAGGGATTAGGGACATGATTACTCGTTAACTTCTGGAAAGATGTTGCAAAACAAAACATTTGAACAAGTTAAATAAATCAACAGTAAAAAAGCACATTCAACTGTTGAATTTGCCTTAATACTTTTCCTATTTAAACTTTATTTTTACATTCAGAACACAAAAGAAAATAAGAGTTTACTTGCAAAACGTTATGAGCTAAATAATTGTTTTTCTCAATTATTCTGGTTTTGTGATCATTGGGAGCCAAAATCATAATCACGATTAAATTTCAATTAATTACACAACCCTAATACCTAATACTACTAATAAACAGAATCAGACAGTAACTATATCATGAAAATGTTCAATAGGTTTTACTTCCTGCGTCTTCATCAGGGAGAAAATTTAACCAGCCAAACAAGTTGTTGTGTCGCACGCACACACACAGTGTGAACAATTCAGGGTGTTGGTTGTTCCAGTAACAGTGTATTGGGTGTGACTGCACGTTGAAAATGCACACAGTGGGCTTGGCTGTAGTCTTACCTTGTAAAATCTGTCAGGATTATCTGCGTTAGTGTTTGTTTGAAAATTGCATGCCTCCATGTTTACAACTTAATGCATAGGCAGGTATCCAGTTGGCATCTTTTAACTCTTCTGAGACCTGTCAGAACACAATAAACACGTAAGCAAATATGTTTGTAGAGGCATGAGATGTTTCGTAACAGAGATTGTTTCACACAGTAAAATCTTCTCTTTATACAGCAGCAACTACCACACTGAAACACATTTTAGCTCACCTTTTTGGCGTGTACAAAAAGTGCAGTACACATAAAATCTGTCAAGAATTTCATATGTTTTTTGACCCAAAGATCTACAACCACGCAATGGGAGTTGCCTGTTTCAGACTGTATCGGTAAGGGTTTCTCAGTAATTATAGAGGCCATTTATGCAGACGTTACTGAGGACAAAGAGAGGGAAAAGTGTTGTTATGGGTGTGGCAGGGTTCTCTTAGTTGTCTAGCAAATCAACAGCTGGCCTCTCTCTCTCTCCATATCAGCTTGAAACTCACTAACTTTTTGGAATGTGCTCTCATGAGTCCATGCTGTTAGAGGTGAGAGTGATCAGAGCTGCAACAATGGCTGAAGACCGTGTACACACATTGCATTACAGAAGACTCAAAAATGGGAGTAAAAAGTGGTAATAGCAGTATTACCAAGAAAAGAGCTAAATAAGTGCTATGTAAAAAAATCTGTATTAGTAATGCACTTACCTAAAATCATCTTTAGTTTTCTTTTATAGATACTTTATAAAAAATAATGTTGTATTTGCATCTTTACCACAAATAACACTGTTAACTAATGTGTATTTTTCTGTGTTAATACTCCAGCTTGGGCCCAGGCAGTTGCTGCTTTGATGATCATTGGCCTCATCATACTCATCATCGCCTTCATCATCTCCTGTGTGGCTTTGTGCTGCACGTTAAACATCACTCTTCTGCCCCTGATAGGAGCACTGTTGATCATTGTTGGTAAGCTACACGCACGCTGAACTCGAATGCAAACATTAGAAGTATCTGCTCGTTTGACTACCAATTTGGATATTAGAGATGTCTGAAGCAGAGTCAGGTGTTGGCAGTTACAGATAATAACTAAAATCCCCTGTATCAGTTAGAAAAAGAAATCAGCAGTTAGTACACAAAGATTAACACATAAAGAAGATGAACTGAAAGTGATAACAAAGACGCCTCAAGTCTTAACACTACTGATATTCCATCCTAGGAGAACATGTTTATGCTTGCATTTGAAAGGGTTTGGCCGCTTAACTGGAATTACCGAAAACAGCCTCAGAGCAACTGTTGTAATAATATTTTCTCACATTTTGCGGTGAACTGGCCTACTCTGGGACTGCTCTGTACTGAAGAAATAGTCCCTTCATAGCCAGGATCTGGGGATAACACTGTGGTTGGGACATTGTTTTGAGACAGACACATTGTTGAATTACATTTTTTTTAACGTTTTAAGCCACACAAGCCAAATTTGTATGTATTGTGATGGTGGCAGAAATCAAAGAGGCAGAACCTCAAACCTCAGTCAGTACGTAAAGCCTAAACTATCTCCATGATTTGATACCACCAGTAAAAGGTGTTTGAAGGTGCTCTAAGCGATGTTGGGTGACATTACTTCTTGTTGACGTTAGTAAGTATTTTCTAACAAAATGAGACTAGCTTGCCCCTCCCTCCTCCTCATCCCGTCCCCTCCCCCTCCCCCTCCATTCTGTGCTTCTGCGCACTAATGTTTGCTGTATGTATGCAACAAATGTTCTAACCTAAAACATGTGTGACATCGCTTAAGAGCACCTTTAAATGTCAAGTGTTGTTTAAACACAAGCAGCCATACATAAAATTAAATTCAAAATGATTTGATCAGTAATTATCTAATTAAAGAATAGGTAAACAAGACTATATGAAACTTTCTCTAATTAAAAGTTTAAATTCTTGTTGCTACATGCACATTTTGATTGTACCAAAATAGGAATTTTTCATACCTGGTCCGAGTGAAATGAAAATTGTATTATTTTAATATTATTTTCTGAATATTAAGTCCATGTGGAAGGTAGTTTTGTGTCATGTCTTTGCCGGTCATGCTCAGCTGAAAAAAATACAGACTTTCATTTAATATGACAAATGAATACTAAAAGTCATTGAAATGTACTTAGTAAATGGGGGACGGACTGAGAGGGAGTTTGAGATATCAAGGCAAGGCAGAGAGACAAAGGCTAACAGAATGTGTAGTTAAAGAGGAGTTAAAGAGAAAACCAGGAAATGTTAAATTCAAACTTTCTTTAGAAGGGATAGATTTTAAGGGTGTGGATACAATACGATGATGTGCGAAGGTTTCACATAAACAAGCGGAGTAAGAGTCAAAGGGAGTGGAGGGAACAGAAAGTGAGTTAGATGTTCTCTACGGGAGGAGGGAAGGGCAAGGTTTTGGTGTGACCATGGAAACAGCTGGTTTATTCTGTTTGTGTGAGTGACTCACCCCATAGAGAGTCTGAGAACATGGGACAGAGCCAGACACACGATATGATACCTTTAGATACACAATTCCCAGGTACTTTGATGTCTGTTTTAAATGTGCCAGAGGCCGTTGATTGCACTGGCTCCTACTGCTGTAGCTATAGAGAAATTTGGCATGTATCGGGCAGAATCTCGTAAGAAAAAGAAGGAGAAAAATTAGACAATAATAATTGGATTAGAAGTATACTTACAGTATCACTCGGTAGTGCTTTCATCTCAAAAGCACAGCAATCATTTGATCAAAAGAATCATCCAAGATCATTGTACCACATTTATTGAAATAATCCAATTAGTGCTTGTTAATGTGATGAAAGTGCAGTGCTATAATTTTTCCAAAAAAGTGCCATAACACTGATGAAGAATTTCTTCTTTTCCATTTAAGCAGACTATTTGACCGTATCACATACAGTATATTCTGAATGGGCTTGCTATAGCTCTTCACTGCAGCTTTATGTTTATATTACATTAAATATTCAAATGCAAGAATCAATGTTTGTATGGCTGCACCATCCAATTAAATAGAGATATTCTAGGCACATTACCAAAATGTATCCAGATATATTTAGAATAAAGTTTTGTGCATTTAGACAAACATTTGGCTGCACGGTTTGTAATGACTGACCTATACCAGCCTGTCAGATTGGTTAAGAAGTTTTAAGGTTTGACTTAAAATATTCTGGCATTCTTTTGCTTCTCAGTGAATTAAAGTTGCATGGAGACTGTTAAAACATAAATGATGGTTAAAATAATTGGTGAGTTAAATCTTAGGCATCTTTTTAAGTCTCAATAGGTTTCCTTTTATACCATACTGACATTAACTGAACGGAATGGCTGTCTAGAAATGTACTCACAATAGTCTAAACCACTTTTCATTGGAAAATAGTGAGCAGTAATGTGGAATATATGTAGCAAATGGGCTAAAATAAAGTCACTATAGTCCTTTTAACTCATGTCAGGTTACTAGTGACATACTCCTGACCTCACATGGCAAGAATTTTCGGTGTTTCTAATTAAATCAAACCTCTGTGATTAATAGAAAGGTTTGTGTTGGGATGTATTACACCTGACTCACTGCCTGCTCTGCCTTTGCTTTAGGGCTGAAAGGGCTACTGTCACAGTCAGTGTCACACCTTTCTCGAGAATAATTCTTAATTGTAAGAAGCAACCATCAGTGACAGATCTGATCCCAGTCTGCTAATAATGACTTGCCTCGATATCACAGATATCAATATGTTGATGTAACTCTTATACACTCGTGAAGGTATTTTCCACACTCTGCTGTTAGTGTCCATTTCCAATCGGCTACATGGCTGACTATAATGTCACCTCTCTCTGTCTCTCTGCAGTGGTTCTCCAGGTCATCGCTCTGGTCATCTACCCCTGCAAATTTAATGAGTTGATCTTTGAGGGCCACTATTACTACACCTGGGCCTACGGCTTCGGCTGGGGCGCCACCATCCTCTGCATCGGCTGTGCCGTCCTCTTCTGCTGCCTGCCACGCTACGAGGATGAGCTGAGCGGCCTGGCCAAGACCAAATACATCTATTCCTCTGCTTAAAGACTATACCTGCACAACCACCCAATTACAGACATTTTCACTTTCCACTCTGAGCTGGATCTGTGCTGGCCATGGAACATTTGTAGACAGTTTTACACCATCTCACCAAAGATTCACAATATCTCAGTTCAGTTAGATTTAGTTCAGCAGTGGGAAACCCATCCTCTAACAACCAAGAGCAAAGTCAGGAGCAAGGGGTGATTCTTACTGGAAGTGGACTGTGATTGGATGCTCCATCTGCTTTAACTTACAGACTTCTGTTTTAGATTAAGTCAGCATCATACAAAATATTTTTTACCATGCTGTTTTGTTTTCATATTCTGCATTTGAATGAGATGTATTCCTCATTTTATCTGTACTTTTTTACCTGATATTATCAATGCAAGACCACCAAAGTGTACTTATCCTAAGGGATGTAATTATGTGTAAAGCGTAGATTTCCCATAAACCTTGGTAAAAGATTGCACAGGATGCGAAAGGAATCATTAATCATCATTTGCTTTTTTCCCATGTGTTAATTATAATTATCTCATTTCTTTATTGTGTCTTTTATTCTGTATGCAGTATGAAAGAAGCAAAGGCTTGGAGTCAGAAGCTGAATGTAATGTATACATATGGAATGTTAGTTTAAAAGGTTGTATTAGTATCTTTTCTTTGCATTTTTTAAATAATTCTTATCTGCTGTTTATGTCCAGAGTTTTTTTTTTATTTTTAATTTACTTATTACTAAAGGGGTATAACTGTGGGAGTTTGCTGTGCTGTCTTTGTATCTGTTCTGAACACTAATACTAATACACCCGATGAGTAGACAGTGTGTGATGGTTGATTCAGTCATATTTTCTTTGTCCCCCTAAATTGAAAGAAAATGTATATTCATTTCCATTGAGCTTGATCATTAATCTGTCTCGTGCAAATTTAGAAAAAGTGTAAAAGAGTTTTAAATGTCTTGTTGCCTCAAAGTAGGTAGTACATTCAGAGAGAAGCCTTTCCTTAAACAAGATTTTTAGTTACAGATAGTCGACTAATCATGTATTTCCTAAAGGCCTTCTTAAGTCTTGATAATGCTTCTTTGGCAAACCATCTGCCGGTATGATTAGACAGTGGGACCAAGGTGTACAATCTTCTGAAATACTTTGTGTAAAACTTGTGCCTTAGCTTCTTCAGTGTTGTATTGCTGAATTTCCAATCGAACTGGTCAGTCTGGTTTTACTTACTCGCGTTTGATCCAACAGCAACAACAGCAACATTTCTGTTCATGCCAAGACCAAATGCATGCCCAAATGAGATCAACCTATATTGTTATATTGTATTAAAGAGTTCTGAGGAAATATCATTTGACTGTTGAATGAAAAGAGAAGTGATAAATGATCTTAGAGAAGTAGTCAAAGTCCACAAAACTCTCATCTTAGAGTCGTTCAAGTTTTTTTACACAGAAAACCGCTGCATAAATAACTTTATGAATTGGTGGAGAGATTCAGGCAGATTTATACTTGTCTGTATGTCTCAAAGGTGAAGTGAAATATGAGCATGAATTTGTCAACACCAGCTTTTTCAGATATTATTAGTCACTCTATGGTTATATTATGTGCTACAGAGAATGTTCTATTAACATCCATCGCCTTGTGGAAATCATCCAGCTGTTCTGCTGTAGTATGAATTGATTATTTTGGTAGTCTGTATTTTTATGCAATAAAAATCTTCTTTTTTTAAGCTTGATTACATTTTCTGACTTATCTTAAAATGCAGTGATCATGTTTATGTTTGGAGGGATAAAGGGATGGAGAGAGAGGAGCAGGAAGCTGGAGGGAAAGGGTTTTAGAAGGAGAAGGAGAAAAGGTTGAAGTAAATACTGTACGATTTGTCAAATGTTTCACAATCCTGTCTCCACTTTGCACTTTGGAAATAAAGATGATCAGATTATCAAGGGCCACAGTGAATAATTTATATACAAACACCAGAAATTTACTTTAGTTTCAAAGTTATCCAAATCTGTGCACAAGTTTGAGTTGTTTATTTACAATGTCAGAGAGGTCAGGCAGAAAATACAGGTGCAACCTGAATGCATATGACGTTCCCGTCTCAGTGTGTGTACTCATGTTGGCTTGACAACACACACTCAAATGCAGGCACATAAAGAAACATAGTTGATAAATATTGCATAGATCCACAGATGTGAGTCATAAATTATGACATGCACACACACCCAGAGGGCCACACCCTGGAACAGGCCTGTGTGAGAACTTTGCTCAGCTCAGCAAGTCTTGACTGCTCTGGTTTCTCTGTAAAAGAAGTTGGAGAGAAAAGAGTGCTCAAGAAAGAGAAAATGACATGAGGGTGAGAAATACACTGTGAGGGAGAGGAGGACAGTTGGGTAAAGTAAATAAGCAAGGAACTGGTATGAAGTTAAAGGAGGGAAATAAAACAAGGCAGAACAAGATAGACACTAACGTGAATACTGAATCCTTATCGCATATGTTCTTGTTGTATCCTGTTTTATTTTACTTAAAGAACGAAAAACTGACGCCCCATGGTTCTCTATAAAAATGTACATGTTCAAGCATGATGTAGCAACTACAGGTATATAATATATCCCTCTACTACACAAAACAAACACAAGAAATATGAAAAACAGTCCTGAAAACCAATTCAAACTTTAGTATTATATTAAATAGTATATTTTATATTATTTAATAGTAAATTATATTTCACAAGGGTATATAGTAATCTACAGGACTACAAAAATGGATCATGCTATTACATTTAAAGTCACTTATTAGCAGAGGTGGAAGAAGTATTCGGATTCTTCACACAATCCAAAAATGCTCCATTACAAGTAAAAGCCCTGTGTTCAAAACCACAGAAGTATTATCAGCTAAATGTACTTGAAGTATTAAGTATATAAAGTACTCACTGTGGCCCCTGTAATGTATACATTATGCCATTATTAAATTGTTAATACTAATGCAACAATGCAAATTATTGTCTTACCTTTCAATTCAATATTATTTCTTTCTAAAAGGAGTTATCTCAGGACACTTTACAGATAAAGTAGGTTTAAACCACTCTATATACAGTATTTTCCCCCAAGAACAAGCATTTGGTGCGACAGTGGCTAGGAAAAACTTCTTTTAAACAGGCAGAAACCTCAGACAGACCCTAACTCTTGGTGGGTGGTCATTTGCCGCTGCCAGTTGGGACACAGAGACACTGATACAGATATACAGATATGAAGAAATATTATTCATAATAATTATAGAAGTTGATATGAAATTATAGTAACAATAAATATAATAGAACTACAGTATGTCTACAAATAATAGTAGTAGAGCTTACTGGGACATGAATACACACAGATGGAAAGAGGGAGGAGTTCAGTGTCAAATGAAGCCCCCTGGCAGTCTAAACCTAAAGCAGCACAACTAAGAGCTGGTCCAAGGCAAACTTGAGCCAGCCTACAAAGGATTGGTAGATGAATTCTACAACTATAAAGAGAAGCAGAGAGAACGAGGAGGCACCATGTCTGTAGATACACACCCTCCCCCACCGGGGTGTTGAGTTTGGATAGTTTAATCCTGTGGTACCTAACATCTACTTTTCTCCAATCCTTTTTTTGTGAAATATTATACATTTTGCCTATTTGGGCCTTATACTGTTATTTAAATGAAATGAATCTGAGAGGTTTAGATGGTAAATCACACAAAAAAACAAAGAGGAACCACTGCACTTTATAATACAATCTTCTTGAATGAAACAATGCATGTTTAAAAGCATATGGAGCTACTATGAGTAGAGCGTGTTAATCTGTATAATGATATTTAGTGTACTGTATAGTGTTATTTAGCTTTCCAGTTTTAGATTAGCTTACCAAATTTTTGGAGAAAAGTAGTCTGCCTTCCACTACAAAAAAGATGTTCCTATAACTTCATATAAAAAGTATTAAGTCTATAATTTTTTACATTCAATTTAATATTTTTTCCCCCATGCACTCTTATTGTGAAGAAATGTACATCAGAGCATAAGTATCCATATTCCATTTGTCTGTGCTTCTATATGAATACCACTAGAGGTCAGGCTTCATCTGTAAATCAGCTTCTGTAGCTTTTGCATTTTTCACCTGTTCAGCCAATATTGCTTTCTTTCTCCAGGTTAACTTTAAGTCTGTTGAGTAGTGCCCCACAAAAAGAGATATAAGACAATTAAACAATGTAAAGTTAATGTCATACTTTACCCCTACACAAAGCTGTGTTCAAGTGATTTTCAGTGGGGGATGGTTTCGATCCACCTCCGAGGTGCTTTCCACTGAGAAGAAGAGCCAGAAGAACACTGAGATCTTCTCCTCAGGGTTCTCCCCGCTGTTCTGCCACCTCATACCAGGATGGGGCCCAAGGCTTTTGGGGCTCTGAGAGAGCAATCTGGGTTCAGAAGTCACTCTGAGGGACTGGCCACAATGTCAGAACACAAGAGAAGTATGACTCTGAAGGACGTATATAGGTACGTATTATTAAACTTATAGATTAATGTAAAGTACCTGGATTACTAGACACATAAACCCCAAAATTCCACATGTAGACTAAAGACTAGGGGGACTGTGCTGTGCTGATGTAGGCCAACTTATATTTATTTAAATACATGTAAAGTAGACTTGTCAAGAGCTTTGCCATATTATAAGTTATATTTATTTTGCCAGAATTTTATACACAATTGAGAGAGTCAGAAAAAAACTGTGGGGGGGGGTAGATGATGTCCCATGCTAGATTCAAGCACCAGTACTGTACATATGTGGCATTTATCACAGCAAGATCACAGCAACTTTTTTTGATACTGCACATGTGCTGTAAGTGCTCTATAAAGATGTGCATAAACATGACTAACACTTAGGAACAAATGTCACATGTCTTTTTTCATTGTGAAGGTTATCATCAGTCAAAGTCTCAGTGACTCACACATTTAGCGTGTTTCCGAACATCTTGCTGGTAACCTCTGCTTCCTTCACTAGAGAATGAATAGAGTCAAATGGCATCACCATAACTGAGGAAGTGCCTCTTTCAGTGCTCTCTAATATCAGATGTTTTATTAGACAAGTAGTAAGTGTAAGTCTGATACATAGACCTGTTGTCTGATAGGGCATTTAACGAGGGATAAGTTGAGGGAAACTGTTGAGAAATTCATTCACACTCAGAAACTATCCATAAATTGTTTTTTTCTCAGCATGTGTTGTATCTGACAATCCCATGTGTCATAAGAGATTTGGATAGTGAGGAATTTAAAGCCGAACCACCCGGTTATTTGTAGCAACAAAGTGGGTCATGTATCTGTTCTGGGGTTTTCCATGTTCTGATGACTGTGATGTTTTGCTTTCATCGCTTCCACAATCACCTAGTATTGATCATTCCAACCTGTGACTCATAAGGAACCTGTAAAAAGTTTGGAGAGTAATTCAATTACTAAAAGTGATAAAGTGCTGGGTCATGGGCAATAGTGAAATCAGTAATGGTGACATTGTAATTTTTGAATTTATATACATAGTATGTGCTATAAGTCAACATTGGGGCACAAGTATTGTGTCGGTTTTGAACTTTAACAGATCATTGACTCAGTGAGCTCATTCCTCATGAATCCATGCTGTCAGGTGATTGTTAAAGTTTCTGTTCCCTGCATGAGCACGTAGGAAAGGTACAGCGGTTTCCACAGGGATAGAAAGGAAAAAGAAAGCAAGGAGTGAATCAGTACAGGGGCTTGTCAGTTTGAGTTGTTTAACAACAGGAAGATACAACAAAAAATGTTCTTTGACAGCAATAAATCTGGGTATTTGTCATTGTGAAAAAGCAACACAAAGTTTGAACTCTGATTCACAGTTGAGTTTAAATTTAAAAGGAGGAGGATATTTTGGTAAATCTGCTATTATATTATTATTTAATTGTGAGTCTGGCTTGATTATACTTTTATTGTTGTTATTAGCAATAATAATAATAATTTCTGATGAATTCTGGTTGGATGGTAGATGTTCTTGTCTAACAAATGTTTCACCACTGCAACTATTGATTTTGGTGTCTTAGCGGTTCATGGTGGCTGGGTTCTTAAATGTGCATGACAAAATAAATAACATAATTAACTTGGGTTCTAACTTTTGAAAGACTTACTTACTAACTTTTGAAAGAAAGACATAAATAGATAAATGAACAGATTAGTTGAATGAGTTTTGCACCTATGCTTCCAGAGAGCCCACTGCAGTGTCCTGTGGCACTACAGTGAAAACAGTACGACATCATCATTGCAATGCATGCAAGCATCCAGACACTAATAGGCCTCCATAATTAAATACACACATGCATACGTTCAATCAGCTAATCAAAGTCTACTCATCATCCATACAGTGATGAGTTTCTTTCGTTTTCCTGACTCATTTGCTGAGGCTGGTCTCATTGCAGGCTAATGGTTTATTTCTAAGGCTGTCTCATGAAATAGAGAATGACGCGACCTGTCTGTCTCCCTCAGACGCTCCTTTGTGCACAGTAGGTGGGATATGCTTTTCAGTATTGAGTCAGACAGATAGAGACCCCTGGCGGCGGTGAGCTGTAACTACCCAGAGAGAGAGAGAGAGAGAGAGAGAGAGAGAGAGAGAGAGAGAGAGAGAGAGAGGAGAGGAAAATGGGTGGACGGAAAGTCCCCGTGTGGAAATCCCCTTGACTTGGGCTTTTTTTTTTTTTAAACTATCATTAGCAGACGTATGTACTCTTTTGAAAGGCTTCGCAAGCTGTGAAGGCTCCAAAATAGATCTGATACTAAAGGAAAGAGAAGGTTGAATGGCGCCGAGGACCGCTGCGGTGAGACTGAGTGAAGTGGCTCAGAGAGAGGACTAGCCTGAGCATCCGGGTGGGCTTTGTTATTAGCCCCGACATATTACACAGGTAAGACACCCGTCCTCCCTCTCTGTATCTCACCATGTGGACTAAATTTCATACTAGAGTGGGTGCGACTTGATGGGTACATCACGTTTGGGCCTTGAGTAATGTATGTTCGTGTTTCTGGGGACATGGAGGAAGCTTGAAGCCTGCTCACGACAGTGGCTTTGACAGCCATTGTTTACAAAGACGTCATCCTCAAGCGGATAACAGAGCATTTAAACTGCCTAATGTAGCATCGGCGCCGCTACACTGTATCAATACCCGCCGTGTGAGACGCGATTGAAGGCTACATTGTTTCAAAGGTAGTTGTCATTGGAATTACGTAAGCCTTAACGTCAGCAAAGTCTCCTGTTATTGTGTTTTTGTTTAACCAGCCATCCTAAACCTCAGCGTTTACCACTGTGCCACTGTCTCTCTGCCTAAAGTCTTGGTGCTAACACACCAAACAGCGATTAATGACTCGGGTCAACACGTTCACTGTGTCTAGTCCCCTGATGTGACTGACTAGCCATTTAGCATGGCCTAGTCTGTTGTTGCATCTGCTGCTGTTTGCGTATAGAAGCCTCTCTGCCTTTATTACCCAAAGTATTCAGGTGTTGTGATTGTGAATATAAACAGTATCCACTGACTGGCAGCTTCTAAACGGTTCATATATGAGGAAGTTGAAAAGTCAGCAAAACTCCAGGCCTACTCGGTTGACCATCGCTTTCTACTTCATGTGAACTGGAAATGTGCTGACACATTCTTCCTTTTGGTGGAAATATGCTTTTAAAACCCCTGAGAGGTACACTTAAGTAGGGCTGGGCAATATATCAATATTAAATCGATATTGATATATGAGGCTAGATATCATCTTAAATTGTAGATATCTTATTATTGTGATTACAGTTGTGATTACAGTTAAGTCATGTAATTTTCTGAACTTAACAGACTTCCTAGCTGTTTTATTCTTTGCCTTTACCCACTTAGTCATTGTATCCACATTATTGGTGATTATTTATCAAAACTCTATTATTGAGAACAGTATCGGCACTGAAACTCTGGTATTATAAAGGCACAGGTATTAAACCTTTATAAATCAAATCAGCGTTTATTTGTCACATATACACAATCATACACAGCAGTTGACAGTACAATGTGCCAATGTGTTTTCCTAACCCAAAGACTTAATGCAGGCTGGCAGTTTTGTCCTCTGGAGAAAGGTGTTGGCAAGGGAGGAGGCCTGGGGGCAGTCAACAGTGTGACCTTCCCAGCAGTCTGGGAAGCCCTGGGTGGCCTTCTGTTCAAGTCTGGAAAATACCAGTTTATTGTTGTTGGGTTTATTGGCTTTGAACTCAGTGAGACACTGGGTCGCCCTGTTTGGGGAAACTTAAAAACCATTAAGTCTAAAAGGAAAATTAAAATATCAAACAAGAATACAAAGGGTTCTTTGTGTACTTTTACTCAATTTGGCCCTCCAGAATCTTAAGGGAAAAAGCACCAAACAGCTTTCACAGTGGGATGATCCTGTGTGTTGGGTGTTTTCCCGAACAAAGTGCAAATTAAGTTGTAAGTCACAATTAATAAGAAGGGGGGGATCTCCTCTGAAAATTTCCCACCAGTCCCCACAGTCTGTTCTCTTCTACTGTAAAATAACATATCCACTCCCCTTCTCTCCATCCAGTTTCCACGTTGTTCCCTCAGCGGTGGTTGGTGCCTGCCCTCCTTTCCTTCTCCTCGTTCCTCTTCCTCCCCTCCTTCCATCGACCTGGCCACTCATCCGCCATGTCGCAGGGTCAGAACTTCCTCCCCAAATTTTTGTTTGTCTCCAACCTGCTGAAGGCCGTGAAGATCCGTCAAAGAGTGCCCAACGACGTGGTGAAGCCGGCTGCCACCAGTGGCCTGATGCACCACCTGCGGGGTATGCACCGTTACACGCTGGAGATGATAGCCATGAACCACTTCCCACAGGCCTTCAGGGAGGTTGTGCAGGCCGCCATCCTGGACCGAGCCATGCAGGCCTCATTGGAGCAGGAGAAGAAGCTCAACTGGTGTCGGGAAGTGAAGAAAATGGTACCCTTACGTACCAATGGTAAGAAAGATTTGATGATGTTCAGGATTTGTTCTGGAGTCCCTAGTAAAGCAGGCCTATATGAGTTTTCTTACTGAAGCTCCATGCAGTTTGGTGAGGTTTTGGGATGTTTTATCATAAAGTGGCAGTTTAAAATTGTGGTATTTATGAATTATTTCATGAATAAATGCTGTTGGAGCAAGAGTTTTTAATGGCCTTTAATACAAAGTTCAGGAACAATTCAGCAAATTGGTCACATAGCTGAAGTCAAACTTTTGTTCTTTGATTTCAGGAACTGTAACGATGTTCATTGCTCAGGGCGGAGGATGTGTTTGCTTTTGTTTCATTTTCTATGATATCGGAGATGCGTGTTTATGAGTCAGGACTATTTGATATGTACATTCTGGTTGTGATTACTCACAAGCAGGGTTACTGTAAATGACAACAATTTAGGGACACAGGTTCCGCTTTCACATACACTCATTTAGCAGCCCCCTTGGTTTTACTGTGCGTTTGAGTGTAGTCAGACCACTTCTAAGTCATGTTTTCTGTTACGTGGATGTTGTAACACGGGAACATCCCAGGGTCGACAAACACTCAGACTTGGGCCTGTTTACTTCTGATCATAGCTCTCTACTGGGAAATTCTCTGGCGTCACTCGCAGGACAGTTATTTACTGTTGGTGATGTTTCAGACCTTTTTATTTCCACAGTTTTTCATTTAAACCTTTTTTGTGTGTGTGTGTGTGTGTTATATCTTATGTCCACCACCTGACTGACGTAGGTTTATCTCACACTCTTTGTGACTGTCAGTTGTGTCACAGCTCACTGGGCTTTGTTAAATCAATTGTGACCAAATTCAACTTTCTTATTGTCTTTATATGTATATTATGATAACTTAAACACATCTGGTGTGCACAACACACAAATGGTCTATTTTTAGATGAGGGGGGCCAACTTTTTTTGAAGGGAAACATCAGCCATAGCATTCAAAGCAGAAGAAGGAAGCGGAAATCAAGCTTTGTTACAAGTTTGTCATGTGAGTTTCCAGAGGAAATACTTTCTTTCTTTCTCGTAGGACGCAATTAATACCTAGCAGTGAGATATACCTATTTCAGAATTTACTTTGAACAGGTACTAGATGGATGAGGAACTTGCTGGATGGTTTCTGTATTTTGTCCTCGTACTTTTTAGTTTTTTTATGAAGGTCCCTCTAGACTTTTGACTTCTGCTGACAGTAACCTGGACGGAAATTCCTTGCTTGTAAAAATTGTGTCATAAAGATGAGACAGAATTTAAAGCCGGAGAGTCTAACTCTGAAGGACCCAGACGTGACTTTGAGCAGAGGACACACAACACACGCAACACACACACACACACACACACACACACACACACACACACACACACACACACACACACACACACACACACACACACAGAGAGGACTGACTGACAGCAGCTAAGTCAGGAGCTCAGCAGACAGACACACATACAGAGAGTATGTGAGAGAGCAGAAGTCTGTCAGTGAACATCTAGTCAGAGCAGGTCATAGTAATCAAGCTTCTCAGAGTCATGACACTGTTAGTCTACATGTTGTCTGGGGTAAAGTTACCCATTAGCCCACAATTTTTTTCTCAGGTCATCATCTATGGAAATTTACAAAACCTTTTTAATCTTTCCTAAATCTCACTTCATTTCCAGGCAAGAAGAACTACAACTGACCATCATTAAATCAAAACTGCCTCATAAAAGTTCATTCCCTGGCAATTAAAAATAACAGGGTCATATCCGTTTTCCTGTTTCATGCAACTTTTCCAAAATGCGTTATTGAAATTCAGTGCATCTTCTGTCCTGAATGTCCAGGACCCATCGAAGGGTTTTTCCCAGACAGCATCCCATGTCTGTCATGTGTCCTCAACAGGCCGGATTTGTTCAGCTACAATACACTGACTACATAATGTAGTAGTTGAGAGGACACACATACTGCCACAGTGTTCTGCCTTAGTACAGACTTATATTCTTAATGTGGTATCATAGTACTAAAGCAGAAGCAAAAATAGTAATTGTCAGGACTTGTTTTGTTGGACTGGTCTCTATACACAGCTTGCAGACAAACAGTGGGATAGTGTGTGATATGTGACACAGATATAGAGCCCCATTGGAAAGCACAACATAGCCAACTTGTGCTTAGTGTCACCTGGATGGCAACAGATGAGGATTAATTCCGGTCCTACACTGGTGTGTTTTCAAGAAGTGTCCCAGCTTGCCACAGAGGAAGTGTCTATGTTTAGACGGATGGGACCAGTAGACCGCCTTTAATCTTAAGTTATCAAGAAGCTCGATTCAGGGTCAAAAGTCTGGCTTTGTGCACAAGAGGAACTGATTAAACGTGTGTGTTTGGGCTTTTATGTTTTTGTTGAGAGTGAGGCCATAGCACCAACATGTAACAGCCAGCGCGTCTGAAATAGAGCCGGATGTTTTTTATTTTTCAAAGTACGGTGAAATGTTCTTTCAGTGTAATGAAAACAACTGTAACTCACATTACAGTCATCTCACACCACAGATAATGTTATTTTGAGAAATGTGATCAGTTTGGCCTATGGCATGACACTTACCACTTGCTAAATTCTTTAGAATGTTTCTATTGTAGAACACCTTTTCTTAAGTGTGACTATTAAATAACTTTTCTTGTACAGATTTTATCTTTGTTATGCAGCAATATTATACAAAGGTGTATACAAATGACACAGACATAGGGGAGTTTACAATGACTGTGTGTGTGTGTGTGTGTGTGTACTATTACCAGGTAGACATTACTGAACAGATCATAAAGTTAGACAGAATAATACACATTACAGTACACTTATATGCGTTTGTGTATGTGAGTGCACATGTTATCTCAGCGGTCATTAATCACAGCCTTCATCGGGTGTTGATAGCAGTAGTTAAGAACATAACATTCAAATCTGTTCAAGCCACACCCCGGTGGAAAGTCCAGGACCAGCTGAGTAGCATTGATGAATTGGGAACATAGGAGGTGAGCATGCACACAAGGCAGAAGTAAGCACAGGGAAATTCCTGTGTCTAGTTTGGCAACAGGGTTTTTGAGAGCTGCACCCATTGACAAATATGGGCTCTCCTGTTTCACAATGAGAAAAAGACCCAGCGCTGCCATAAGAGACTACATACAATGCCAGGGTTTTTAGTTGCTCATGCTCTCACACACAAATTCTGTTTGAGAAACTCTTTATCTCTATGGGTGGTTAGTAGAATACAATGGAAGCAGTTTTCTTTGACATGAAACAAAACAAATTGTTGGAGATTTTGTGGGCGGATTAAAGTAGTGAAGGAGCTGCATTTAATTTTTCTAAAATGTATTTCATGTAAATAGAGGGCCATTTTTCTCAGGCCTGCTGGGTAATAGCCGAGTTTTGTCTGTAGTGTGTGCGTACTTTCAGACATGTGAGCTTCATGTAATAGTCTAGACACCAAATGGCAAAGACCGGCCTGGAATTCCCCAGTCTTTTGTTATGCTTGTGTGTGTCGCACACTTTAATTGTCTGTGTATGCTGTGGACACTGCACAATTTTATAAGTTTGTGTCCCTTGTACAAAATTAACTCCCCACAGTTTTAATATTGTATGTGTTGACCTGCGTCTTCTGTGTGTTAATAGGAGATGGGAACTGTTTGCTCCATGCGGCCTCGCAGTACATGCTGGGCGTTCAGGACACAGACCTGGTGCTTCGGAAAGCCCTCCATGGTGTTTTGAAAGAGACAGACACTGGCGTCTTTAGAGCTCGCTTTCAGGCAGAGCTCCTCCAGTCCCAGGAGTTCACCCAGACCGGACTCCGATACACCACCATGGTATGAAGATAAGATTAGGTGTATGTCAAAAGTCTTTTTCACCACTTTGCATTAAGATTATTGCTAGACAGCAGAAGCCTGAGCTAAAACATACACAGAGTATGTACTAGTGTAAATAAAATGTCCCTTATGTCTTTTGCATCCTTGTATGCAACCTGCAAATAAATGTAAATACAGGATATATTTTATGGAACTGCAAATTGAATCCATTACACAAGTGTACACAAGTTTATGTCTTAACTCCTTGTGTGTGCTGTCCAGAACTGGGAGGAGGAGTGGGAAAAGATTGTGAAGATGGCGTCCCCAGTCTCCAGTAGTAACGGCCTCCAGTTTGACTCTCTGGAAGACATTCACATTTTCGTCCTCTCAAACATTCTCCGCAGACCCATCATCGTCATCGCAGGTACTTACTTTTTTTTCATCTCAAAGTAGATTTAGTGCTTTTTTGGTTAGTGGATGTAGAGTGGATGTCGGGCTTTGTAAACTATGGAGGATAAATATGCTAAAACTTGTTTTAAACTATGTTTTAATTTCCAAAGACCTTGTTCCAATGCACTTAATTAGCAAACTATTAATTTTAAAGGGGTGACCAGACAAAGTTCTTTTTTGTCTTGCTATGCACTTGACACTTTAATCTAAGGTGTCTATTATTGCTACATTGCTAACATTATTCATCAAAATCTAAAATAAATTCACCTACCTTCTTCCAGAAGCTAAAAAGTTTTTACTCAGGAACATGCTATTCTTTTAACAATTCTTTTTGAATCCAGTAGTAACCCTTAAATCGCTGTCCTTTCAACAGACCAGGTGGTCAGGAGTATGAAATCTGGCTCCTCCATCTCTCCTCTGAATGTGGGTGGGATTTATCTGCCGTTACACTGGCCGCCCACAGAATGCTACAAATACCCAATAGTGCTCGGCTACGACTCGCAGCACTTTGCACCCCTCATCACCATCAAAGACAGTGGTCCAGGTAGGAAACACTAAAAGACCGGTGTTATGGAGCTGACATGACAAGGAGGCCTGATTATGAAGTTGCTTATGTTTTTATTTCTATGTAACATATTGGCCTGAATTTCCCAGAGATCCGAGCAGTACCGCTGATAAACCCAGGACGAGGGGGCTTTGAGGAGCTGAAGGTTCACTTTTTAATGGAGAAAGAACAGCAACAGAAAGAGAGGCTTCTCAAAGACTACCTGCTATTGATAGAGATCCCCGTCATAGGTTTAGGCTACGACGCCACACGGATCATCAATGCTGCACGGTACTTATTAAAAGCTCTGTCCCCCTAAATGGACAAAATGTAAGAGGAAAAAGAAAAACAATGGTTATCCCATTTGCATGTCCTCTCTACAATGTTAAATGCAGTTTTCTACTTATTTGTTTAGGTTGATGATGATAGATATTGTATTACAACTGGTTTAACTGTTGTCCTGGGGTCAAATTTGCCGTTTTTTAAAAGTTTCTACATCAGAAATTTGGGATTCCTTTATCCAAATATTACATGGATGTTCCATATAACGCTTCTTGCAAGTTAAATGAAGGATCAGTTCACTACTTTATTGAATTTTGGGTGTATTTTTTCCCCGAAAAACTTTGACAAAAGACAAAATTATGTAATTTCATATACAGTGAGGAAAAAAGTATTTGAACACCCTGCTATTTTGCAAGTTCTCCCACTTAGAAATGATGGAGGGGTCTGAAATGGTCATCGTAGGTGCAAGTCCACTGTGACAGACATAATCAAAAAAAAAAATCCAGAAATCACAATGTATGATTTTTTAAGTATGATACAGCTGCAAATAAGTATTTGAACACCTGAGAAAATCAATGTTAATATTTGGTACAGTAGCCTTTGTTTGCAATTCCAGAGGTCAAACGTTTCCTGTAGTTTTTCACCAGGTTTGCACACACTGCAGAAGGGATTTTGGCCCACTCCTCCACACAGATCTTCTCTAGATCTGTCAGGTTTCTGGGCTGTCGCTGAGAAACACGGAGTTTGATCTCCCTCCAAAGATTCTCTATTGGGTTTAGGTCTGGAGACTGGCTAGGCCACGCCAGAACCTTGATCTGCTTCTTACAGAGCCACTCCTTGGTTATCCTGGCTGTGTGCTTCGGGTCATTGTCATGTTGGAAGACCCAGCCTTGACCCATCTTCAATGCTCTGAGGGAAGGAGGTTGTTCCCCAAAATCTTGCAATACATGGCCCCGGTCATCCTCTCCTTAATACAGTGCAGTCGCCCTGTCTCATGTGCAGAAAAACACCCCCAAAGCATGATGCTACCACCCCCATGCTTCACAGTAGGGATGGTGTTCTTGGGATGGTACTCATCATTCTTCCTCAAACACGGTTAGTGGAATTATTACCTAAAAGTTCTATTTTGGTCTCATCTGACACATGACTTTCTCCCATGACTCCTCTGGATCATCCAAATGGTCATTGGCAAACTTAAGACGGGCCTTGACATGTGCTGTTTAAGCAGGAGAACCTTCTGTACCATGCATGATTTCAAACCATGACATCTTAGTGTATTACCAACAGTAACCTTGGAAACGGTGGTCCCAGCTCTTTTCAGGTCATTGACCAGCTCCTCCCGTGTAGTTCTGAGCTGATTTATCACCTCTTAGGATCATTGAGACCCCACGAGGTGAGATCTTGCATGGAGCCCCAGTCAGAGGGAGATTGACAGTCATGTTTAGCTTCTTCCATTTTCTAATTGCTCCAACAGTGGACCTTTTTTCACCAAGCTGCTTGGCAATTTCCCCGTAGCCCTTTCCAGCCTCGTGGAGGTGTACACTTTTGTCTCAAGTGTCTTTGGACAGGTCTTTGGTCTTGGCCATGTTAGTAGTTGATTGTTACTTCTAAGAATCCAACTATTGCAGGATTCTTTATGCAGCTAACTACCTCAAACAGGTGCATCTAATTTAGGATAAGGCGAGGTGGACATTTTAAAGGCAGACTAACAGGTCTTTGAGGGTCAGAATTCTAGCTGATAGATGTTCAAATACCTATTTGCAGCAGTATCATATGTAGCATACAAGTGGGGTATATGTTGCAATACAGCAGATAGAAATACTGATGTATGATTAATGATTGGGCTACAGAAGACAAAAGTTCATCTCATGGAGGTGTTGAAAAGATAAATAACACAGAGGCCAATACTTCAATTTGGTGTTGGTACCATGTATTAAGTGAAAACAAAGACAAAATTATAATACCCAAAATTACCCAATATTTACAATCTGCAGACAATTTTTAAAAGTTCATCCAGAAATATTTAAGCAACTGGAGAGTACTCAATTTACAGTCAATTCACCACACACTATAAGACTAAGGTCGTTGTACATGAGCCATGAACACCACATCCATATGGTCCAAGGATGCAACCAGTCCATAAGCCACAGCTCTTAATGAATGGCTGTGTAAGTGTATGAATGAGAGTGGAGAGGGTGAGCAAAGCTACAACAGCCTCCTACCAAACCATACAGGGGGCGAAGATGTTGTTGGGGCAGGTTCTGTTCCAAGTTGTTCTGTTCCTAGCTCGCCATCAATTAGCCCGCAACTGCCGCACCTGGCCTGTATTCAATCAACAGGACCCATGGTTTAGTCACTACTCATAAACTTATCCACTAGCTAGTTTAGGTTCTACATTTTATATTCTTATGTATACACAATAACCAAATAAATACTACACAAATACTAAAAAAATGTTAATGTGACAGATGACAACTATACAACATATTTGAATGCATGTAAATAAACACCCATAATTGTTAGGAGTATTCAACAACATTTCATTCCATACAATTGATTGTCAGTCAGTAGTAATTACATAATTCAAATACTTAACCAAAGCCATAGCATCACAACAAAGTGCTAGGTTTGAAATGGCTAAATGCAGTTAGCATTAAGCTAGCAGAGAACGCCATTAACATACCCCAAAGATGCTAATAGCAATATGCTAGTGGACATACAAACAAAGAGACTCACCAATTCCCGCAGATATTCGACACACCACAACCCCAGTCGACTAAAGGCAACAGTGGTGGATGCTACAATTACAAAATTACACGCTAAAGTCACACAAGCATTTAATATTGAAAAAAATAAGCGAGAATGTGGTGTTGTTTGCATTAAGACATACCTAGTGCAGCTGCTCCAGTGGCTTCCCCCTCACACTTCTGATTGGGGGGAAATTCACTGCAGCTTTTAACCCAAGTGCTTGATTGGTTAACTGAGCCTACCATGTGACTCATGGATTTAGGTGTGTTCAGGTAAGTGGGAAAAATGAGACCTGGGTTACACATACAAATAAATAGTTAAAAAATCATACATTGTGATTTCTGGATTTTTTTTTAGATTATGTCTCTCACAGTGGACATGCACCTACGATGACAATTTCAGACCCTTCCATGATTTCTAAGTGGGAGAACTTGCAAAATAGAAGGGTGTTCAAATACTTATTTTTCTCACTGTAGATGAAGTTTCTTGACCATGAATTTGAAAAAGAAAATAGTGTAAAACTAGAGGTAATATATTTGTGTTAGTGATGTGTACAGTATACTGATGGTAGTGTTTTCAAAAATGAAGAAAATGATTTAAAAAAAAAGAAGAAAAGTGTTTATTTTCAGTTTTGACCTGGAAGGACAACACAAGGGTTAACTTGTTAAAAACTAATTAGCACACAGATGACAATAGCTATATTAACCTAGAATGTAACTAAAAGAGTACAGTTAAGTTAAGAACCACATTGTATGTTTCTGTTCCAAGGCTGGATGAGGGCAACCTTCCTGAAGACATGAACCTGATGGAGGACTACCTGCAGCTTGTCAACCATGAGTACCAGCGCTGGCAGGAGGACAAGGAGCAGGCATGGGCTGCCCAGCCACAGCGCCCACCGCCCTTCTCCGTCTCCCAGCTCTCTCTCATTGAGATCCGTTGTGCCACACCACGATGCACCTTCTATGTCTCTGTGGACACCCAGCCTCATTGCCATGAATGCTTTGAGAAGCGACAGGCCACTACTGGTGGAGGAATGAGGATAGAAGGGGTGGTGCAGACCAAAGGAGGAGGGGTGCAAGGTGGGGTAGGGGTAGGAGTGGTAGGGGGATCAGAGACTGAGGTTAGCTCCAGAGGAGCCCGAAGTAGCAGTCCCCCATCCTCCTCATCTGGGAGAGTGGTGGTGATTTCCAGCCCTCGCTCAGCCCCACCCACCGCACCCAGTCTCAGCCTGTACAGTGAAACTCATGCCATGAAGTGCAAGACACCCGGCTGCCTCTTCACCTTAAGCGTGGAGCATGATGGACTTTGCGAGCGCTGCTTTAACTCCAGGCAAAACCATGGACCCCCTGGAGCTGGAACAGCTGCTCCAGGACTCCCAGGCCCCAATGGGGGGGCTACAGTCCCACACCCAGCCCAGGGCTCTGGCTGGACGCAGTGGGGTGGCTGCGAAACAGAGACAGAGCGCTGCAGTATGTGCAGACAGGAGGCGTTCAGGATATTCAATGGCCTGTGCCCACCCTGCATGCAGAGACCGCAGCCTCCTGAGAGGGGAGAGCCACAGCAGAACAACCCCAGGACTGAGGCTTCGTCTTCAGCTTGGACCCAAGCCCGGGACACTGAGCGGCCGTGCCTCACCCTAACCCCAGGGCACACCTCAGCCTGGCAAGCCCCTCTGGCCCGGCCTTGTAAAAGATCTGGGTGCCAGTTCTTTGGGACGCCAGAGAAGTTGGGTTTCTGCACTATTTGCTACGTAGACTATCAGACCAACCACCGTAAGTTCAAAACTAAACTGGAAAACATATTTCATGTTACAGGGCTTTTAAACAGAAAATGTCTTATCGAGACCTTAAAGTTATTTTAAACAAAAATCTTAGTCAATTTGTTCTGCATTGTAGGAATTCTGTAATATTTTATAAAAACCTAGATTAGAAATGTCAAATCATATGGGACATTGCTTATATTGGCCACTGTCTGTTTCAGACCTGACCCCTCCCCCTGCCCCAGTCCAGAGCCGGCATGGTGTTGAGGCAGGTTTTCAGAACACCTCACGGTGTCGTGGGCCTGGGTGTGGTGCAGTTGGCAAGGCAATGTTGGAGGGCTACTGCGACAAGTGCTACGTCAAAGAGCAAAGCACACGGCTCAACCAAGTTGCACATCGCACACCCCACTCCCCTCCTCTGGTCATGGTAGGTGTCTGCCATACCTACTTAACTCATTCTCTATTGCTGTACTTCACCTTTGTCATCTGTTGTTTGTGTCTTATCCTTACTTTTATTTGTATTTCTTTCTGTCATTCTACATGATGCGTAGAATGACTTACAATATCCTGCTGGTCCACAGTTGCCTTTCAGTTGCCAATTAACCTTTTTCCTCTTTCTCTTTGCTCCCTCTCTCTGTCTCTGTACAAAAAGCGTGACCGAGCAGCCAAACCCAGATCTTCGCAGCAATCCCAGACCCAGACCCAAACTCAGACTCAGACTCAGTGCCGGCGGAGTGGATGCAGTAATGTGTCCCCGGGTTGCACAGACCTCTGCCCAGAGTGCCACACACGTGGCCAGGGCAGAGAGGCAGGCAGAAGGGCACAGGCACCTAAGGAAAAGTCCAAGCAGCGGTGCAGGACGCAGGGCTGTGACCACTACGCCAACCAAGAGAAACAGGGCTACTGCAACGAGTGTGATCACTTCAAACAGATTTACCGCGGCTGACCACATACGCTCCCACGCACGCAACAAGGATGACACATCAGTAGCAAGCTAGAGCCGATGCCGTGTTGTGGGCGCCCCATGCCAGTCAATGCATCTCTGATACTAACTAACCAACCAACTAACTAACTAGCTAGTGACTAACTAGTAACCTTATGGCCTGAAAATCAAACCCCCCTCATGTAGAATGTGGAGAGTGTGTGTACGTGGGGGGGGGGTTGTTTGTTTGTGTGTGTGTGTGGGTGGGGGTGTGTGTGTGTGTGTGTGGGTGGGTGGGTGTGTGTGTTCGCAGCAGACATGGGCTCCACAGTACCTCTTTGTGCAATTATTATCATCTGATGTGCCCTGTGCATTTACACGGTGAGAGGTTTGGCTACATGTCAGAGCAACTGACTTAACTCTTGTGTACAATATGTATTTAGAGGTACGTAGTGAATCGTGCCGGACAAAATGATTGTATGTTGACATAACGAGAAGCATCTGACATTGCTTTCTAGACCACAGCCAAGGATTTATACCCCCTGTCTGTCTGTCTGTCTTAACCTATCTGTCTGTCTGCCTGTCTGTCTAACTTTTGCTCTGTAGAACGAGAAATGCAGTAGTTGGGAAAGCCCAGCAACAAATTTGTGAAAGTAGTAAGCAGAAGTGAGCCAAACTTGGCCAAAGCAAAATGTGAAATGCTTGAAACAAAATGAAATTGTATACACCATTGTTTAGCTTAGTTCTCAAAACAATCATCTATGTCCTCTCATAACAAAGATTTGCCAAGAAAGGCTCTTGCAATCAATATTGTAAAATTATCAAGAACACATTTTCTTCCATTAGTCATTTAATAGTGTTGGTTTATATTTTTGGGGCGAATTAATGTTAGTATTGTTATCTGTTTTTTAAAGTTTCAATTGTGAATTGCTTTATATGGAATGTATGAACAGACCATGTATCTAAACAGTGCAAGACAGACAGGGCAGGCCCCTGTTAGTTTTGGTGCTACATGTACAGAAATACAACCCTCTCCATTGTAGCCAACATGCTGGCAGTGTCAGCGGACAGAAGGCAGAGAACACAGTTAAGACAGGAATCATTCTCTTTCTATTCCTCCTGTCCTTCCTCTTATTTCCCCTCATTTCCTCCAAAACAGATATGTTGCCTTGGATGTTGTTTTCCTGTTTACTGACCACTTAAGCACTTAGAAATAGACACATACCTACACATGTGCACACAAATGTAGTAGCTCCAATCCTGTCAGAAAGATATTGCCAACTGTAATGAGAACTGAGAATATGATGGCGGGCGAAGAAAGGACGATTATCTACCTTACCACCACATGTGCATGCATTTGCACACACATGCACATGCAAACACAGCTATGTGAGATTGTATGCGCCCCACCCCAGCCTGAGGTGGTATGTAGGCAAACAAACCCATAGAAAAATGCATTCCTCTCTGCTCCACACCAATGGATGTGCCAAGGTGACAATTTCAAAACTTTAGAGAGCAATCCCATTGCCTGCTTTGGCTAATCTTGTTTATCTGAATGTGTTTTGTGCTGCAGCTACAACAGCACAGTATTGGGGCTGATCCTCGATAAGTTTTGCCTTTAAGTAGTGATTGAAATTTTATGGACCAGAGGAGCCTGATCAGTGATCCTGGATCAGTGCTCCCACCTATAAAATGCTTTTGTGAATATGGATCTTGGTCCATA
Organism: Etheostoma perlongum; assembly: GCA_026937815.1. Taxonomy (NCBI): domain Eukaryota; kingdom Metazoa; phylum Chordata; class Actinopteri; order Perciformes; family Percidae; genus Etheostoma; species Etheostoma perlongum. Next base: position 22,538,025 of record CM049387.1, on the reverse strand, counting down.
TTGTAGGACCTTCCAACCTGATGCCTCATCTCACACACACACACACACACACACACAATGCGTTTGGAATACGCAAAACGGACATTCCTGTTTTTGTTTTTTTGGGGGGATTTTTTAATGTATTTTGATATATTTGGTTTTGTTTTTGCCAAAAAATATACTTGTGCCATCAATCGCCAAACAGTTGTTGTTACCTCCTTAAAAATGACCAGCCTGTACCACTCTTAACTAACTAGAGTGCCACAGATTGACATCTCCAATTTTGTGTAATCACAGACTAGACCTTATCAAGCTCTCTCATGTTGAAAATCCCCAAATGGGCACTATCATTTCACAAGTATTTATTTTATCAAAATACGAAGAAATGTTTATCTACAGAGATAACTTCAAGGTAAAACATTTATCAAACAAACTCAAATGTGATATCAACTGGAACAGTCATTCCCCTCGTAGTTCTGCTGAAGAACTCCACTGCTGTAGGCAGATGTCCATCTGTGGATTTAGTTAGAAAAGCATAGACAAACAGGCTCTTGGTCTGCCTTTTCATTCAACTGTATCTAAAGCTGTCGGGCAAGCCCAACGTGTTGACAGCCTGTATGTAGATCTCTGTGTGCTTTAATCACCTCTAGACAAACCTTAATCAATTGAAGGCCAATTAGTGGTCAGCTCAACAGGGACCTTAAGGTTTTGGGGCTCTGACTGAGTTTGACTGGGAGGAGATCACATAAGTTGCACATGACTTGTCTAAGCTGCTGAGGCATTTAGGAATGGTACTCCAACTTGCTTGGGGACATTCCAACAGTAGGAAGAGTATCCACGTGAAAGCAGAAGGTGAAACAAAACATGCAAACTGTGTGGAAGTTTCTTTGTGTGACCTTTTCGACAATAGGGTATTGTATGAAAAAAAGCCTGGTTTTATTTGTTAAGTATTTATTCATATCAAAATATCTGTATTATGTGATTCAATAATTATTTATATGTTGTCCTGAAATGAATTATTTTTATTAAGAAATCTGAAATCTGACTGGTGTACTTCTTGTCTCTCTAGTGTGTGTGTGTGTGTGTGTGTGTGGGGGGGGGTCAAATGCATATTTGACACAACCATGTGTGCTACCCAACAAGCAGTTGCACATACAGAATGCTTGTGTCTGCTTTTTGAGATTTCAACATTGTACTCTTATTACAACATTTCTCTCTTCTATACTGTGTATTGCCTAATACTGTTTCTGCTGATAAGCAGTTGCTCACCAATGGCACCAAGTCCATCTCCAGTGTAGGAAGTACAGTGTACTGATGGCCGAATAAAGCTTCATGGACAAGTGTCTTTATTTTATGAGCCCACTAGATGGCGCTCTCTGTTCAACAATTGGTTGAGAATATACTGAATTGCAATGCTTTAGGCTTTTCTCTTAAAACCAAGAGCGCCGTTTAGTGGGCTCACAAAATAAAGACGCTGATTCACAAAGCTTCATTTTGCCATCACTAGTACAGTGGGTGCTGCAAAAGTCCGCAGATAACTGATCACTGAGGCCTGGTTTTGATGTGGCACAGTTGCACCACTTTCCAATGCTTAACTGGGTTAGCTCTTTTTCTTCTCTACGCCTCTGTTCTTATTTTGTTACTTTTTCACATTTCCATTCAAAATTGTTCAAATTAGTTTTTTTATAGTTTTTTTTTGCAACTATTCAGTTCTTTCCAGGCTTCTGTTGGGGCATCATGCTTTAAAAAAATAAACGGGAACCCCCACACACACATAAAAATACACAGTTCACTCAGGAGGAGTGGATCACGCAGTGGGAGGGGGGTGTTTGGAGCAAGGGGAGATATGGCAGTGACAGGTGGGGAATTGGTAATAATTATATATATACCAGGGCAGAGGTGACATTTAACAAGTGAGTGACTGCAAGGGTGTTCATGGGCTTTATCATCTACCTACAGCCTTAACCACAGTCAGATTGGTAGGCTGATGTGGTTTCCTGGAAATACCCCAGCATGCAATCACTCCCTTGTTTAACTGCTCGTTTGCAGACAAGCACCGTCTGACTTGACTTATAAGTGGTTCACTGATATGGTGCAGTAAACCTTCCCATGCAGACTATAAAAACCATAATGTCCCACAAATATGTTACTTACAAGATACAAATTCAAATGGAATGGAGATGCATCCAAAATGTCTTATTTTCATTACCAAAGATCTGTGGTTAAATGATGCTGACAGTTATCTAGTTCACAGCAACATCAGTCACGAGCAATGTTGTCTATTCAAATAACAAGTAAAGAACTGCTATGCATTGCCTATAGACCTGTTTTTCTGATATTGATAAGTATCACAAGTATGGCAAATGTATGCAATGTGAATCGCATTGATGTTCGATAGAATGCAACTGTGTTGCACTGCAATGGATTATTAGATCTGACAAAACAGGTCTGAAACAAAACTCAATTTGCTTGGAATCATTTATTTGGACTTTTGTTAAAGACAACTTTATTGTAACATGTATTGTTTTGTAATAAAGTTGTTCTTTAAACTGTAAGTGTTGCTGGAGTTTGACCTCCTCAGACTATTTCCCTTCTCTACTTTGGAAGTATAGGTGAAGTCAGTTACAATATACAGTAACATTTTAAATTAAGGACTAGATGTGGATGTTCACATACAGTACATATGTTAAAGTAGTGATAACAAAATGTAAAATTAACACTATTATGATAACAGGGCCTCTATTAATCCCACAATGACTATCCTCTGTGCGTTGTATATGTATCAATCCAGGACTCATTGTATGCTGGGTAATACTACATGACCCTAAGGTTTCTGTGCATTATTTAGTTTGTGGTAATAATCTGATAAAACACTACTATATTTATGAATATTTACCATGTGAGCACAGTATAATCTAAATTAGTAAAGGTCTTAAATCTAGATTGTGACACAGCTGCTCTACAATCAGAATCAGAATAGCTTTTATTGACATTTAGGTAACTTACAAAGAATTTGCCTTGGTGAAAGGCACATACATAACAAGACGGCTTCAACATTATTATAATAATGTTGGACAATGTCTTTGATGATAATGTGGTGCATATTCCTTAAAGCTACTATAATCAATATTTTATACAAATAACAAACGTGTAATGTGATACAGCTCGTTTCTACTTCCTCTAAACTGCTAAAGAAAGTCATTAATGCAGGTTAAAAAGTTAGTATAAAATGACAAAAACCCACAAACATCCAGTGAATATGGAGCTTTGGTGACCCTGAAGGGACAGAGCAAGAATCAATGTTTTCAAAAAGTACATTCGAGGCTCATTTGAGAGGAAGTTATCTGTTATTGTGCAATAGGAAGAGGTTGTATTCATGGTTACCTTATGACCCTTTTCCTTTTTGTAAGCAGCAACAAACATAAATGATGACATAGACCCTTCCACTGAACAGTGACACACACACACACACTCACGCACGCACGTACGCACGCACTAAACATCACTTTATAACTATGTCATTTGAAACTCCCTGGTGGCTGTGTCAATTTTGTTTGGAACTGGAGGTAACTTCCACAACGATTCTCAAACACTATCACAGAATATGCTTGTGTCTGCTTTGAGATTTCAACATTGTACTCTTATTACAACATTTCTCTCTTCTATACTGTGTATTGCCTAATACTGTTTCTGCTGAAAAGCAGTTGCTCACCAAATCCATCTCCAGTGTAGGAAGTAAAGTGTAGTGATGGCCGAATGAAGCTTCATGAACCAGTCTTTATTTCAGTGTCTTTATTTTATGAGCCCTCTAGATGGCGCTCTCTGTTCAACAATTGGTTGAGAATATACTGAATTGCAATGCCTTAGGCCTTTCTCTTAAAACCAAGAGCGCCGTTTAGTGGGAAATAAAGACACTAAAATAAAGACGCTGATTCACAAAGCTTCATTTTGCCATCACTAGTACAGTGGGTGCTGCAAAAGTCCGCAGATAACTGATCACTGAGGCCTGGTTTTGATGTGGCACAGTTGCACCACTTTCCAATGCTTAACTGGGTTAGCTCTTTTTCTTCTCTACGCCTCTGTTGTTCTTATTTTGTTACTTTTTCACATTTCCATTCAAAAAAGTTCAAATTAGTTTTTTTTTTTTGCCACTTTTCAGTTCTTTCCAGGCTTCTGTTGGGGCATCATGCTTTAAAAAAATAAACGGGAACCCCCACACACACATAAAAATACACAGTTCACTCAGGAGGAGTGGATCACGCAGTGGGAGGGGGGTGTTTGGAGCAAGGGGAGATATGGCAGTGACAGGTGGGGAATTGGTAATAATTATATATATACCAGGGCAGAGGTGACATTTAACAAGTGAGTGACTGCAAGGGTGTTCATGGGCTTTATCATCTACCTACAGCCTTAACCACAGTCAGATTGGTAGGCTGATGTGGTTTCCTGGAAATACCCCAGCATGCAATCACTCCCTTGTTTAACTGCTCGTTTGCAGACAAGCACCGTCTGACTTGACATATAAGTGGTTCACTGATATGGTGCAGTAAACCTTCCCATGCAGACTATAAAAAACAATAATGTGACGCAAACATGTTACTTGTTGAGGTTGCAGTGGGTCCAGTGATGAAACACACATAACACTGTTTTAAGGTACTTATATACAACGTTACCACATTTTGTTTCTATTTACACACTACCACATGAAAACTTATTTACCCCTCTTATTTATTATGCCCAATTGCAATGCTTATAACACTATTATATGCTTGTAAACTGCATATAAGGACACTTAGTGTTTGTGATTGTATTATTATAACTTATCCTATTCATAATTGGTGTTTTAGCAGTACATTGATTGACTACAATGTTATATTTACATTTAATGATATATAATTAAACACATTTAGAAAGACATGCTGAGCTTGACATGGGAATTGTTATTTTGACAAGAGAAGATATAATAAACACTTTAAAATGTCTGTATCTGCTACATTATAGTGTGTTATAAACCATTGCTTGTTTATATACGGCTTATAATTGCTGAATGGGTGGGGGTTGGTTAAAATAATGATACATCATTCCTGTGAAATGTCCAAAATCTCACAACCAAATAGCCTTATTATGATTTGAAAGTAATTCTAAGTAATATCACAAGCCCATTTTTGTGTACATGTGGGAGGGTAATAGTGACTCACTGGACTGCCAAGATAAGATGATAAGAGAAGTGAAAGTGATCCAGGGTAAAGCGCAGCACTCAATAACCAGGTGATCTTTAACTCTGTAGCTACAGGAGCCTTTTTGGTTTGTAGTCTTCAAGCTGTTTTTCTGTCTCAGTTACTAGTTTTAATGCATTAATAGTTCATATTGTTATCTTATATATGCACAGTAAAGGCAGCTTACACCATGCAATGAAATGCTTACTTTGCCAGTCTTCCTTACACAACAATACAACCAATAGGGAATAAACAATAAAGAATATTATAATAACATATATAAATTCAGCTTTTTAAAATATACTTTAAAGAAACACATTACTGAGACAACATATTCCTTTATGTTGTTGTGGTTAATATCTACGGCTGGCTACGTTTCAGTGCTAAAGTCAAAACAATGCAAAAAAAACAAAAAGCCTCCATACAAGAAATTAAATAAATATAGCTAAATACAGCAACGTTTGATGCCAACTTTTCCTACTTGACACATTTATTCGGTGCTACTATTTCAGCCAGTTAGACAACCTGCCTGAGTGTTTGTAATCAAAAACAAATTGCACATCTAACAGCCACATGAGCAGAAAGCAGCTAAAGCATGAAAACCCAATATTTCATTTTAACTCCACTGACTTTCTGTTTTGCATTAGATTACAGTAAGAGGGTTAGTCTGACAAACCAAAAGTGATGAGGTAAAATGGCTAAAAAGTGTGGGTGCTGCAGAGCTGGGTGTGATTTCTCTGTGGGTTCTGCATAGCATGCCACCCTTCCACATACACTGAGTCATTTAATTAAATGTTTATATCAGAAATATGTTTTTTAAAGACGTTAAACATTGACTTATTTCATGCTTGTCTTGCAGTAACAAACAAACACGGAGATTTTAAATCAGAAACTAAAGGTAAACATAATAAACGATGGCAATGATTGAACTAATGTAGCCTACATATATATGCTCTTGGGTAGTTTAGTATGATGTACAAAATGATGATAAGTTTGTCATATGTTGTGTAGCCTACGTAAAATCTAAAAAGATGTCAGATGTAATGTAAAAAGTACATTTCCCTCTGAATTGTAGGCTACTGAAGTAAAAGTATAAAGTAGCAAAAAAACATTTCAACATCACTCACTTGTAATAGTGTTGTCAAATGTAGTTTATGAAGTTGCAATACACCGGATCGATCACAGGGTCGCAGACGTGAAACAACCAATTGTGACTACAAACAATGACTACAACTCCCAACATCAGTCAGAGTTTACGGAAGTAGGAGCCGTTGGCGGATGGTTGCCTCGTTTGGTATTCAGTACGCACCGTGGCGGTCGTTTAGGTTACGTTTGTAGGAGACACTCACCTCGGGGCACGCCGGTGTTTCAAAACAAACGCAACATCGTTGAGAATCGATTACCGTTACTACGTGCGAGATATGATTGTTGGTACTGTAGCTAGCTAATTGTTGCAGCTACATAGCCTTGCCATGAGCCAAGCATATTTAGCTATATAGCTAGTAATACTGTATAAAGTGATTTAACTTCAGTTATTCATCAATGAAACCGTTGGACTCAGATGAGGTTGAAGCGGAACAGCTGGGTGCTTATCAAAAGGAGCTGAGACGTAAGTTAGATAAATATAGAGGCTTAGCTAGCGTAATGGTTAGCTAATTAATATAGCTAGCTAGCACACAGTACCTGTACTTAACGTGTCTTAAAATGCCTGGGTTATAGTCGTAAAGTTATGTCATTGAAACTACGGTTCCAGAGGAGAGGGCGATTAAAGTCGTATCACTGCCACCTGTTGCTGATTCCTGATCATAGATCTTGATAGAAAATGAATTCACTTTTTAAATCTAACTTACATTTCCAAGAAAACAAACAATTTCCAATTTCAGATTGCTAATATTACTTAATTGCCAGGACCAAGGTATAGCAACATAGGTTGACAGTAAAGGTAAATGCTACATATTTTATATTTGGCCAAAACTGGAGAACTGTCATTGAATATGTTAGACTTTTTTCACATCAGACATTTAGCTAAGCTTTTCATTGTAGGAAAAGAACAAAAAAAAACATTAACAATGGCTAACCCATGATAGTAGTGTGGCAGCACAATACCAGCTAAATAATATGCAGCCATCATTATTTAACTAAGTCTCCACCCATTCGGTGCTCGTATAATTGTGTATGGAAAGTGCAAGTGTTCTAGTTCACACAGACACAAGCTAAACTCATGGGGCACAGAAACATATACAGTATTAGACCTATGTGTGTCTATTCTTGGTTTCAGAGCGGGCCAACCAGAGCATACAGCAACTGAGCAGTGCTCTGGAACAGCAGAGCTCTGATGAAGAAGAGGTGGAGGAGCCCAGAGGCAGTGGTGGCAGCCTCTTCACCGCCCTGGTTGAAGAGGACAACGCTGCATGGAGTCAAAAGACACAGAGTGAAGCAGGTGACTCAGTGATTAGTTTTGGGACAGCTGTCTGACAAATACATGTTTGTGCACCACCTGCAGATTTCCCTGTTCATAATCCTGTTGACAGAAAATGCACAACATTATAATACAATGTCTCTCTCTCGGCATTGTAGTTAATCAGCTGAAGAGCCTTCTACTAAAACAGTGCAGAGAAATTCCTTCTCCTCTCTCTCCTTCAAAGAAACAGTCTCCAGTCAAGGTAGAGTATATAGCTTTGCATGGCTAAACGTTTAACTGCATTAGACCTAAAGAATGCTACTTACAGAATTAGTGTTCTGCTGTGTTTTGCCTAATTATTTTCTTTTCTCTTTTAGAGAGTACAGCAGGAGGAAAGGTCCAACTTGCCTACTTATCAAGATTTGGTCCCAATGATTCACAACCAGTCAGAGTACATTCAACACCTGGAAGCTGAGGTCAAATTGTGCAAGGTATGTGCACAAATGTGTATGTGTGTGTTTATATTTGCAGTCCTTTTTACTATTGTGCTGATTTGGATATGTTTTGATTCATTTCTCTGGGTGTGTGACATCAGGAGGAGCTGCAGGGGATGAAACAGCGGATCAGAGTGGTGGTGGTGGAGAATGAGAAGCTGCATTCAGATCTCAAATCCAAAGCTGTAGATGAATCTCTGAAAGACTACACATTCCCGAAACTCCACGGTACTGTGTGTGTGTGTGTGTGCTCGTGTGAAAATCATGGGATTTTTGTGTTATGGATATTATGTGAAATGTATTTACATTCTGAGTATATTTACAAGACCGTATACATTGTCATAGGTCAAATAAAGGATGAGAAGTTACAGACACTAGGATTGCCTCTGTCCTTTAAATTACCCTGCAGTATAGTTGTAGATATTAGAGCTATCGTCAAGAAAAGTGGGTTGTTGAGTTACATCATGCATTGCTAAACAATTAAAGGACATTTGAACTACGCTATTCAGACTTAAGGACAGGATGACACTGACATTTTTCAAATTAATGATCACCTTGGGAAGAGTGGCTCATCATCTATCCTGATGTGTTTTTCAGGTGAATGAGAGTATGGCAGCCAACAGCCACAGCATGCTGCAGAGAGCAGAACACAGCACATGGAAAAATGAGCTGGTAGGGATGATGGATCTGCTTTCTATTCTTCTCCAGTTACTGTTTAGTCCTTATTCTCCATCTCTAACCCACATGGTCCTCAGCATGTCATGATATTCCTGCAGTATCACAGTAGTTTGTGTAGAAAAGAAATACTTTCTCTGGGGTAAAAATATCCAATAATCTTTTAATTGTTTGTATTTGTTTCACAAATATACAGTATTTGGCTCCAAATTGTATTACTAACTTGTTTTGTGTATTCATTTGTAATTGCCCCCCACTGAATATACTGTATATTTCAAGTGCTCAAACAGTTCAGTTGTTAGGGAAAGAAAATGTGGCAAAATCATAATCCCATCCCATGTTTAATTAATTCAGTGAATGTAATTATCCAAGGTACATACATTACATAGTCTGTTCTGAGAAGTGTTGTCTTTCTTTAGGAACAATTGAAAGGGATCTACCAGGCCCAGATTCAAAGCTTGGAAGCTCAGGTCATATCTCTCAGGTCAGTACACTCTAGCTGTGAAGCCAGTGTAGCCAGTAAAATATGACCTTTTCTTGTCTTTTTTGTTGTTTAAGACTTAGAAGAGCTCTTTTCCTGCCCCTTTTCTCACTCTGTGTCCATATCTCATCTTTTGCTTCCATCTTCAGGAAAGATCTGTCTGTCAGTCAGAAGGAATGTGAGGAGGTTAAGGTTCGTCTGAGACACCGGGAGAAACAGGCTGCAGATGCACTGAGGGCTGATGGAGCTCCCCGTGTGGCAGGATTGTGTCTGAAGTGTGCACAGCACGAAGCTGTGTTGGCGGGGACTCACACAAATCTTCATGTCCAGGCTATTGATAGGCTCACAAAGTCAGTGTTCAATACATTCTGCTACTGTAATCCGTCACAAGTTAGCCACAGTTTATCAGCTTTTCGTACTCGCATAGTTAAAGTATATGATTAATATACAGTACCTAATTGTACCCGGTAGAGGTTTTTTTTTAATATGTCTTAATTATGTGTCGGTAAGAGATTTTCTGATTGTGTTTTTATGATGAACTGTTTTTGTTAGTAGTGGCAAAAAAGAAACAACATATTCAAAGAAAATAACGTATAAATATATTCCCCAATGTTTTTTTTTTAATTTACGCTGGCTGTGTATTTTCTTGTTTTCTTGGGTTTTTTTAGGGAGCGTGATGAGTTGCTAGTGGCTCTGCGTGCTGTGCGGGCTAGTCAGCAGGAGGCACAACAGAGGGAGTGGTCAGCTTGTCTCCAAGTCAAACAGGCTGTGGAGATGGCGGAAGAAGCAAATCTGGACAAAGCTAGGGTCAGAGAAATATATGCACTCACCTTTCCATCTGTGTTAGTTAAAATTGTATTTTTGAGTGGTAAAGCTCTTTCACTTAGCCAAAAGGTTCATTGTCCTCTAAAATTGTGTTTCCTCTTCTTGTTTGTTTGCATGCAGGTGGAGGTGGAGTGTGAGCAGTTGTCCAGGGAACTGGCTCGACAGAGGGAGCAACTAGAACGAGAAGCACAGGGCTCACAGGAGAGACTGTCTGAGGCCAGAGAGGAGGGCCGGGCTGAGGCCCGCAAACAGAGAGAGGAGCTGGCACATACAGTAAATCATACTTTTTTACTTTCACTTTTATTTAAGTTCTTAAAGTTGCTGTAAAGGCATTTGTATTGTTCAATAGAAATTGCCAATGGAAAATGTGTGTGTTTGTTTCAGGTGTCCAGCCTCTCCCAGCATGTTGCTGAGTTGGAAGGACAGCTAGACAGAACTTACAGAGACAAGAGCTCACTGACCAATCAACTGGAAGATGCTCTGCGCAAACTTGCCAGTCAGGAACAAGACAATACCAAGGTACACTATTAATGCAACATACTGTATATGTATTGTTGCTTATTATTGCACTTTGCTGCTGGACCAGCACTTAAAAAAACGTTGTCTCTAGCTTTGAAGGAACAGAGATGTAAAGAACACTCCTGATACTCAGATGTGGTCTGTACCGTCTACTTGTAAAGTTTCTATAAATCCACTGGGTGGCAGCAAAGGTTTATTCATTTCAGTATTCTGTTTAGTTAGCTGGAAAGGTACATTTAACACAAGTGCATAAATAAATAAGTTTAAGGTAAATAGCGAAGCTACATTTAAGATGCTTACGGTAGTTCATTATTTTCATCATGTCATATTGCAAAGATTATGGGTATATATGCATGCAAATGCCTAGTGGGCTGCAAGGTGAAACTGGAAGGCTTGGGTTCAAATATTGCATGTCAGCAAATATTCAGTATACATACCAATACTAGCTTCTGTGGTATCAATGACTCTGAGCTCTGGCTGTGCTGGGTTAGGGCAAATGAGAAATAAAATTTTCAGTGTCACATTTGTTTTTTTAAGATTTTATTTTTTATTTATTTATTTTTTGGGCATTTTTAAGGGAGTTCGGAGTCTAACCCGAGCCTGCTGCGTCGAGGAGTAAACCTCTATATATGGGCACCCGCTCTACCAACTGAGCTAACCTGGCACCCCATTTTTACATTATTAAGTGTTTTTGATCGCTAATGTTGTATTAGTAATAAATGATTGATATTATGATGGGATTGTAAGTAAAAACTTGTAGCCAACAGAATAATAATTAGAATGTACTGTAATAGCTATGGTTATGTATAGATCAGTGAGCTTTAGCCTGAAAAAAAAAAAACTTATTTTAGACAGGGTCTTATGATTTATGATGAAATAAATAATAATAATGAAATAAAAACATTGGCCAAAAAATTGGCAAATGATAAAGTAATGGACAGGAAGTAATATTGCTAATTAAAGAATTAGCTGTATTTAATCAGTATGTGTCATCTCTAGGTGTGTTTGGATCTGCGATATCAACTTAGTCAGGCCCAACTGAAGAAAGAGGAGGCAGAGAGAGAGCTCCGGGAGCTCAACACCAAGACCAGCAGACAGAGGGAAAAGGCTGCACAGGTACGTCTGAATTCAACCCATTGAATAGTTCAGAATTTTTATTTATTAGATGAATTAGATTACTTAAGTAGTTTTTATGTTCGCCAATGACCAGTTACTTTAGTCTATAATTTAGTAAGCAGTCACCCTTTTTTGAGGAAGGTGTAAGAAGGAAAAGTAAGAACCAAGAAGAACCACCAAGAACCACCATATTTATTTCCATACTTCCAAATGTATTACTTAGCATTTGTACAAGCATCAGTTATCAAACTGGAAATAAATATATGCAGTGCAAGAGAAGTCCTTGTTACACTTTTAAATGACACAGGGCTTGCCTCATAGAAAATTGACTTGATATTTCAAAATACAATTTTACTGTTTTGAATATTGGATGGATAACCTAAGATTTGATTGAATAACCTTTAGGTTGAGGTGTTTAATCAGCCTTATATGTTTTTTTTGTCTGAGGACATAAGGTGGGTTGTTTTGAAAGATTTCCTCACCTCCTCTTCTTTCTCTCCTTCCATCTCTGCGGGACAGGAAGTGGAAAGGCTGAGCTCAGAGCTGGTTGGCTGTCGGCAGCATTTGGAGGCGGTCCAAAAGGATGGGAGCCAATGGCAGGGCGAAGCCCTGAGCCTAGCAGAACAGCTGGCAAATGCCCAGCGCCAACTGCACCTCACCAGGTACTACCTAATCCTATTATACATGCCCCCACACACACACACACACACACACACACACACACACACACAGCACTCCCCTCTGCCCAGCTCCTGCCCAGCTCAATCCAGTCCAGTTCAGACCAGCACACCAACTGTACCGCACCAGGTAACAGATAATCCTATTATACAACCCACACACACATAAACACACATGCATGCCACTGTGCCATGGTCCCAATACCAACTGGACCTCACCAGGTCACCTTTAATCCTGTTAAGCATGCCACAACATAATGCAACACACACACATACACACACACACTGCCCACTCTTTGCCACCAGGCCAGTGCCCAGCAACAGCTCTAGCAGAGCCAAAATGGCGCCTGTGTTTTACTTCTGTCCCTGGCGCGCACACACACACACACACTGAAAAGTGCGGCTGATGGTCACTGGACAGCCTGGCCTCAGTGCCACCTGTCAGTGCCCTGCACCCGTTCTCACAACGGGCGATACCGGCTCCCCTCCCTTTTACCTCCATCTTCTCTCTTTCTATCTATTTCTGCATCTTTTTATCCCATTCTTTTCCCTGGTGCCCAATAACGCTTCCTCTGTTATTCTTTTCTCCATTCTTCCTACCCATCTACAGTCATCAACATTTCTTTTCTACCTGCAGCTTTTTTGTCTGCATGTCCTAAGTTGTCATTCCTTGCTACCCTTTTTCATACTTTAAATAACTCATTTAGTTTTTTTTTACTCTATCATCTTCTCTTTTTTCCCATTATTCTTTCATCCTCTCCTGTCTTCCTGCATTCCTCCCTTCTCTTTTCCTCTCTCCTTCCTGTCAGCTGCTGGCTGCTGTTCCCTTCCACACCATCCACAGACACGGCCATGCCAGCCCATGCCAGCCGCTCAGGGCACTCTCTCACCCCCGCTGCCTACAGTAGAGGTGTCTGAGATGGGCACAGATGTGACGATGGTGCCCTGTGGTGCTTGAGGCTGCGGGATATAAGATTGTGTAGTTTATAAGTGTGTAATCTATAACTGTGTGTGCACGTATGTGTGCCCGTGCATGCACGTGCGCTGCAGCTCCCGGCTTGATCTGTGTTTAAGTGTGTTTGTCTGTCAGCTGGCCAGCGCTGACACACTGGCTGCATGGGGGGCAGTCGTGTGTTTAAGGGATGAGGTAAGAGAAGCGTGTGTCTGTGTGTATTTTGCAGCCAGCTGTGGAGAATGACATGCATATTGATGTGGCAACAAGATAACTTTGACCTGTACTAGAGTAGCCACTGGACTAAAACATTTTACTGCCATGTGTGCGGGTTTTTGTGCATGAGAGAGTTTATAGTTTTATCTATCCGCAGATGCATACTAGATGTTTGACAGCTGTTGCCTTGGCTGAGCATGTAGCCATTCAAATTCAATTTGGGTCATTAGCAGTAAAAGCCACTTCTGATACTGATTTAATATGGATATTTCTTTTCTTCCAGTAGTGCATATCCACATTCAGTATTACACAATTACATTTAAAGTCATGTTTAGAGCAAAGCTTTTAAAAAGCGGTGTTGGATAACGGTCATTTAAAAACTATATAAATGCCCACATTTATAAAATAAAAATAAAATAAAAAAGAAATAAATGTGCTGATATAATAGAATTTTAAATAACATGTACTGAACAGGAATAGCTTATAAAGACCTGCATGTCTGTGTGAGAGCCTAAAATATTGTAACATGATTGAAGAACACAAATCTGCAGGTCTACCTTTTTAAGGAGCTAATTCTGCCCATGCTTCAGGCAAAAATAACTCCTTAAAAAAGAAAGTTGTATACAAGTTGTATTTAGTAATACAAACCCATCATACCAATTTTCAATGTATTGCCAATTGTCTAAACTATAACCAAAATGGTGTGGTATCAAAAGCTGTTATAAGCACTAGATAGACATAATCTGCAATACAAAAATTACACTATTGGGCCAAAATCAAAGTGACTTATCATATTTAACAAACTGGTACATCATAAATGCTGCTTCTATGCTCTATTGTAGTATTTTTGTAATCCTGAACATTCACGTAGAGAGGGGTGAGACATGGTAATTTAAATAAGGGGATAACTGCGTACACTTTCAACGTGTCAGCAATTACAAACAGATTGAGGGAGAAGTTTCAACCCAGCTTACTGTCTCAGCTCCACACACCTGGCTCATCGATGCGGGAAGTAGGTGGTTTCAGAAAGCTACAGAAATGATCTATTCAGCTTCACAATTCAGATGAAAGGTGTTGGCAAAGAGGAATTTAGATGATGTTAAACCATCTGACAAGCACCTTGGTTGAAGCGTACTGACGCCTTCAGATACATAAAATACATACAAATGACTTTTTTAGCCTTAGAGTTGCTACAAGTCATGACTATCACTTTTGATGTAATGCTCATCACTACGCTTAGCATTGTGATCACGGAGATAGGAACTCTGGAGCAAAAAGTCTACTGAGGACACACTGAGGATTTCAATTTCTATTCTCACCACTCACAGTTAAGCTGTTCAGAAGGCTTGTTCCCAAACTTTGTGTTTTCTTAGAAGCTCATAAAGTCTTTCCATCCATAAATGATCCCCCCATGTCTGTGGATATAACATCAGAGATTTTAAAGATGCTGTTGTAAAGTATCTTTTAGATACGTGCAGATGAAGGACGGCATCTAACAAAACAGGAAAACTGGACATTTTTGGAGTAACGTAGAACGCATGCATCAAACAAAGATCCACACACATCCACATTTTCCGTACACACCTCCTGAGACATGGTCAAAGCCTTTGTCTGTCGTCAGTTTGTGTCTTCCGTTTTAGTTTTTTCTTCTTTTTTTCCTCACTTGTCATGTGCTCTGTTGATTTTTTTCTCCTGCTGTTCCAAACTAAGCAAATAAACCTCAAGCGGTTGTCTCCATCCCCTCCCTCTACCTCTGTCTGTCTCTTTCTCTCTCTCTCTGTCTGTGGGCCTTCTGGGGTTATGCAGAACTACATGTAGTTCATTCGTAGTCATGCCTCTGTTTGGCCTCTCTTGTTCCCTGCAGAGCCATGCACAGGTCTTTGTAGCTGTAGTGGGCTGATTTGTGTGAGAGTAAGTGTGTCAGATTCACAGTAGCGTGGCTGGAAGGCATTTGTATGACCAGCCTTGGAAGGCAGCTCTTTGATTCGCTCTCTGCAACTTGCACGCTCTGCTCTTTCATTCTGTCCTCGTCTTGTGGCCCAAATGATCACAGCCTGTCTTCAAACAGGGGACATGAAGCACAGACAGCCTTTGTTTGATTTCTGATAGCCCTACCTTCCTTTTGTGACACACACACACACACACACACACACACTGTGCAAATGTGCACACTGATACGCACATCAGTCGAAACCACATGCCTGTACACACAGACTCTCACACACACAGATGCGTGCACGCATCCGGGGGTCCCATGGCGGCTGGTGCGGTGCACTGCGCTCCAGGATTGGATCATCAGCCAGCTGTGAGTTGGACAGCCCAGGATCTGTCCTAATCCCCGCCACTCTGTTCACATCGCCACACACACACACACACACACACCCACACACACACTTCAGTCCCAGCCCAGCAGAGGGCTTTACTAAGTTTGTTTTGTTTGTTTGCTCCTGTCTTTCTTCACTTTCTTTCTTTTCTACTTTCCTTGTCTCTATCCGGCCTTATCTCTCCCAGTATTGTGATCACAGATCCCTGAGGCCACAGTGAAAACTGCCCAGCATAACTTCTGTTTCAACACATGCCAGATAGACATGAATGAATTGAAGTGTGTGTTTGCATGCATTAGGGTATCCATGATTAGTTGAGACCTGTGTGCCTGCTTTGTGATTTAGATGAGTCAGCGTCTGCGAGGTCCCAAATCTTCCCCTAGTTTTGTTATCCCCATGAAATCAAGCATCCATGTTCATGAGGGTGCTTGCTTAGAGCTGTAGATTGACGTGGAGCTAAAATTACTTCAGTGAATAAGTTTATTGCTTACTTTTCCTAGAACTTGTAACTATGGATTCTTGGGCCAGGAAATGTTTGAACATGACTGTTCATATAATTTCATCTGCAGCTGCATGTAATGAACACAGTTGAAGAAAGGAGCAGAGTTTTCAGCTAAAAGTCTCCTGGTAGGGAATTGGATCAGGAGGCTGGGAGGCTGCTGGACAGACCCACTATGACAAAACTTGCAGTAATGGTCATCTGTGAATGTTTGGCTGAGTGTCCTGTCAGAAAAGTCTTCAACTTCCACATCTGGTAAACATATCCTGCATCTTGACAGAAGGTCATGAGTGGCTGCAGTGGAAGAACACTTTGAGGAACCTACATGGATGAAGGAGTCTGGAGACTCAGGGACAGCTTTGCCCATCTCTCTAGCAGAGATCACTGAGGTAGTCTTAAATTCTGGGGGGCTTATGTTGGAAAGGAAAAATGAGGATCTTGGACACCTCTACTCCTTCAAAATAAAAGAAGCCAGATGAATCAGTAGAGGCATGTGATCAAGAAGCCTCCCTTTGTAAAATGACAAATCTACAACATGTTTGAGGGATTATATGTCCCACCTGCCCTGGGACCATGCCCACACTGTATTGTCATATGTAGTCTTAAACACTATTTCACACATATAAGACAGAAGGGTTGAGGTGTCACAGAACCTTTAATGAGATAAGGGAAAATGTATATTCATCAATCCTGATTAAAGCAGTGGGTAAAAAAAGATAGGTAAGCAGGTAGATGGAGCTAGAAGGGGAGACAGAAAGCCATATAACTCCTTTCTGTGACCCTGAAATCAGAAGATGGATGCTGAAAGTCGGAGAGATAAACAGCTCTAAACCCACCGCTGTGACTCTTATACACAAAGTTCCCCACACTCTATTAAACATGTCACGCTGCTGCTTTCTCTCTCTCTCTACCTAAACCTAGTTTTGTCTTATTTTTTTCCCCTCAGTTGTAGATCGTGATAGCAAGGTCTGGAAAGGCGGTGAACAGATCTGTGTGTTTGTGTGAGGGCGGAGAAGTGTAAATGAGGAAGGTGAGGCAGCAGATGCCACGTCCCGCCAGAGGCTCGCTTTGAGCAGCGAGTGAAATCTGGGCGCGACAAAACTGCTGCAAACCAACTCGGCGGGAGGCCCTTGTCCAATCACGGCCCGGAATAAAAGGGCCGGGGCGCCACACGGGCTGTAGTCGCTCAGGAGAGGTGGGGGCTGTAATGAACCTTCAAGCGCTGCCAGCGAGTACACACACTTGAGCACAGCATCTTTCTACCTGGCATTAACAGTGCCTAACCACTGTCACCACACACATGCGCACACACACAACCTCTACAGCAACTGTGTGTGTGGCTTTTTTGTGAGTGCGTGAACACATGCATGAAGTATTGTTGTTTTGTGTGTCTGTCTTGATTTATTTGTGAGCGTGCGATTAGATAAGTCTGCGTGCACGCTTTTGTGCGAATGTTAAGTGTTGATACCTTTGGGCTACACCTGTGTCTGTGAAGTTTAATGTGTGCGTCTCTGTGTGTGTGTGACAGCAGCGGGGCAGTGCCAGGTATGAGGCTTGCGGTGTGTTTTTGTGTATTTGCGTGTGTGTTTGTGCGTGTGTGTGCTTGTCTGGTCGGCAGCCATGTTGTTGGGTAGCAGATGGCACCATGGCTGGCAGGGGAGGGGCTGCTTAGCACAACTAATCAGACAGTTACGGATAGGGCAGCTGGGAGGGCCGTTGGCCAGCCGTGTGTGTGTGTGTGTGTGTGTGTGTGTGTGTGTGTGTGTGTGTGTGTGTGGGTGTGCGCGTACCACAGAGTGCCATGATGTTGACAGTGGTGGGCCTGTTGGCCCGGTGACGAGACCTTGCCGTGTTCTTCTCTCCTCGCTGTCGGAGTGCCCTCTCTGCCATCCTGCCTTCTCACCTCTCTCTCTTGCACTTTCCCTGTCTCTCTCGCTCAATCTGTTGAGACCTACTTAGTCTTTTATCCATCTTTGTTTCTTTTTTTATCTCCATCTCTTTTTGTCTTTCTGTCACACTGTTTTAGTCTTACTCTGCTTTATTTCTCTGGTCTTTAATTGTAAATGAATCTGTGTTAATGAAGAATATGTAAACAGAATGTATATTTTTGTCAAACCGGGTACTAACAAATGGAAACCATTTTAATACAGTTAGTGAAATCTGCACTATACCTTTTTTTAAAAAAAAAAAAGAAAAAAAAAAGTGGTCTCTTGAGCAAGATCATTTCTTCAGCTCATTAATGTTGCACACATGTTGACATTGGTAACGTAGGTCTGTTGTGTGTTTGATTGAACACATGGACAACTAAATAAAGCCACAGACTTATAGAGCTCAGATGTTAGTGTGTCATGGGTTCTGCCCCCTGTCTCTTTACTTTTACTATTCCCTCAGGCAGGCCAGGTAGTAAAAGTAGAAAGCTGCTAAGAGACAGGTTTTCTTTATCTCCACACCGCTCTTTCCATCCATGATCCTTCTGTTTCTTGCAGAAGATAAATGATACCATGAGCCCCTGTAAACATGCCTCGCTAACTCTAACTCTGGAATTGCATCCATTTATTTGCACTAGAAATATCATAAAGGATAAAAAGTAGATGCTAAAAATTCAGCATTGGAAAGTCACACCCAATAAGTACCAGAATTCTTGCGGTAATCTGTCCATCCTGCAGGGCTAGGAATGGATAAAATAGACAGATCGCTGACTGGGAGACCTCAGGCAAGATGGAGGCAAATCTGTCGGCTACAACTGTTGTCACCCCAGCCAAGTGAGCCCTGGGACACTGGCCTACATACAGACACTACTGCTGGAGGACAGAAAACGAAAGGCAGAGCACCAGCCCTCCGCCATCCATCCACTATCCAATCTTCACCTCACTTAATATGCTCATGTTTAGTCTAGTGGAGTACATGTGTAAAGCCACCACTTTAAACCATGTATATATTGTGTGTGTGTGTGTGTGTGTTTCCTGCTGTGAGGGTGGCACCATCAGTGACTTTACACTTGCCCACTGCCCAGTAGGCACAGCTTTCATCCAACATGACAGAACCTCTCTCTGCTCTTCTTTCCCCTCATTTCTCTTTTACCTCTGTCACTTTTTTTTTTTTTTTACCTGATTGATCTATGGCTTTTATCTTTTCATCCTCTTCATTTTTTATCATTCATAAAGCTGCTCTTTGTTCTCTTTTTTCCCCTCTTGCCTTCAATCCATCCCTTTCGTTCTGTCGCCCTTTGTGGCGACAGCAGTGCCTCATAGGAGCAAGACATAGGAGGGAGGAAGATAAGATAGGTTCAAGGTAGCAGCTGAGTAGAGATATTCTAAGAGATAAAAAAGGAGGAATATTGGAAGAGAAGAGAGTGGCAATAAGTTAAGAAGCATAATAGTAATAGACATAATAGACAGCAGGATGCGCCCTCAAACTCCTAACCGGCACTGGATTTGAGACCTTGCCTTCAGTTATTATTATTATAATGCTTTATTTGAAATAATGTAAAGCTGCTCAATTGGCCCATATTACATTGAGGTTGAATTAATCTTAAAGGTTGACTATGTAATATATTTACTAAAATAAGTAATACTATTTAATAAATCCCCAAATGACCCTGCATCATCAGATATTAAGGAAACATGCAAAGTTGAAAGACTGTCTTTTCTGACAACAACGCTAATGCCATTATTTGCACCTTTTTGTATTTTCCTTTCTGTTTGTGCTTTGCCCAGTTTCACAGCCAGGCCGGGTTACCTGTAAAAACTTAAAGCCAGCGCGCTACAGCTGTAACGTTAGTGGGCTACAGCCATGAAAGCAGCAAACAAACGAACAGAATCACAGAGATAGAGTCTACCTGACCTAAAGAATACGGCATGTTTCTAACAGTTGCGTGACCAGAGACGTAACAAAACCGTCTAAATATTGGAGCTGTATTTGAGAAATTGAGACAGTTTAGAGCCCTAAAGGACGCTGAGTTGGCTGATTTCCTCCTGAACAGCATTAGCTTCAGGTTCATTTATCACGGCTACTAGGGACGGGCATGCTATGTCATTTCAACATTTGTGTACTCACATTGAATTAAATAGCTATAATACCTGAGTTGTTTACATACTCGCTAAAACAATTGAGAAACAGCCAGTAAAGTTGTCCTGGCTAACGCCGCCATGCTAACTGCTAATGTTACCAGAGGACCAGGCAAGCGGGCCACAGCTGTTTACAACGTGCAGCGTGTTCAGCGGTCCGTAGCAGACAGCGGTGATTCATTTTAAGCCAAGAGAGGGGGCTGTAAATTGGGAAGAGAGGACCGTGAGCTAGCAATGTGTTTAGCGTTTGTTGCCCCAATTCTTAGCCAATAAAGTGTGTATTTCAGTCGGGTGGAAAAAGACGGCGAGGTTGTGGAATTTTTAGCGGTTCCAACTGTAATTCTAAGCCAAAGAAGTGCACGGGCTTTTATGACTGTCAATATAGCCAGCATCTAACGTTAGCTACTCTGCTGTGCTGTGAAGTATTATATTTGAGACAAGCGTCTAGCAAAATTGTTGTGTATGCTGTGGTCTCAGCCTGGCAACCAACCGAACTTCAAGTCTGGGGAGGAGGGGGCGGGATAGACGACTCTCTCCAGTATTTTGAATTTGTAGTACAGTAACTATTTTAAACACTAGCTGTCAGTATTACATATTGCACCTTTATAGAAACCTCCAACAAAATAAACAATTGCAGACAGAGATAGTTCATTTTTATCATATACAAACATGCATTCTCCTATAGCGCATTAGAATAAGAATGAATGTTGATTTTGTTTAGTTTACAGTGTAATGATTGCCATAACAAGTCCTCAAATGAGGATTTATGCATATTGATGTGCTCTTTGTTCCAAATAAAGTGTGTGCACCAGGTTGAAAGACACATTGACCTGACTCCAACAGGAATTCTGTTAGTAAGGAAAGATGAGCAAAGACACAAGTGATTAAGAATTGAGAAGATGACACAGAGGCTGGAAATGGAAAGAAGGTCAAATAGATAAAGGTAGATGAGAAGGAAAGAGAGGAGGACATGTGGAAGTTGCAAAGAGAAGAGAGTTTATGAGAATACATATGGAGTTTTGAATGTAGAGTGGGTCAATGGCATAGAGGAGGCAAAGCGGAGCAGAGGAGAAAAGCATGAGCCTGGCGATGGTGTGTATATGACGGCAGGCACTGGATGGGCTCAAGCCCCCCTACGGTTCCATCTACAGCCCTAGTTCCCCCCCACTGAGTTTAAAAAAGCCTATGTTTGTTTTCCACCTCAATGGCTGCCTCTCCCTCACTAGGCATCTGATCTAACCGGTCGTCAGACACCGCCTACCAAGAGTCTGTCCTGGGTCTGTCCGAGGTTTCTGCCTAAAAGGAAGTTTTTCCTCGCCACTGTCGCACTGTTGTTTGCTCTGTAGGAAACTACTAGAACTGTTGGGTCCTTGAAAAATTCTGGAGTGTGGTCTAGACCTGCTCTATCTGTAAAGTGTCTCGAGATAACGCTTGTTATGAATTGATACTATAAATAAAATTGAATTGAATCTAACGGCCCAGGAGTGAGGAGAGGAGAGGGGTTTGTGGAGGGTGTAGGAGAAGAAAACAGGTTAGGAAGTAAAACATTAATAGGGGAGTTCACTGAAGATTACCTGGGTGGGTAATGAGAGAGAGAGATGGCACATGTTACTTCCAGCCAGTTGTCCCCAACCTTAGAACCGGGTAGGAGGGGTGAGGGGCGTTTGAACGACATCAGGTATGCCTCAGGAGTGAAGTGAATTCCAACACAGGTGGATTGAGCTCACAAGAGAGCACTCCATGTGGCACAAGCTTTTAGTTTGCACACCTTTCTCTCTAACTGACTGTGTTTGTATTTCCTCATCTGAAACATTCTCTCCGGGGGCGATTCCAGGATTTTTTAAGTCGGGTGGCACAGGCAGAACCACTAATCAGTCAGTGGGGTCCTGGTGGATTTTATCAGAATACAGCATAGAAAATCTGCTTAGAAATAGTGGATAGGATAGAACAAAACAATGTAATTTTGCTAAATAAAACATCACATTCATTATAAATTTCACTTATTTTTTATTACAAAACATTGTGAATTACAGCAACAGAAATTGGGTCTTTAAATACATTACACATTTCTATGGAGGCAGTGGTGGTCTAAAGGTTTGAGAAGACGTCTTGTCAGAAATCCAGACTAACTTTTTTCACTAGGAGCAAAGTGGCTCCCAACTGAAAAGTTTAGGGGCGCAACCAGAAAATTTAGGGGCACACACCGTAAATCAACATGCTAACTAAATATTCACATTTTTACTAATTTCCACTGTATTCCTAATTAACACTTTGATAATAGATGCAGAAATTACAATGTTCTGTTTCAAATTGAGTGTCGTATTTTATTTTTCACTTTTGAAGATGCTTCATAGTAGGTAAACCGACAGCACCATCACTGTCATGACAGTACAAATATTAAAAAAATATACCAGCTGTAGTCTCCAGTTTACAATTACAATGAATTCAAACTAAAATGAAACATGCTTTGTTTAGGCTACTACCCTTAGGGTTGGGTATCTTTTGCATCTGAACCAATATCTGTACCAATACCGGTACTTGAAATTCGGTTCCGGTAGCCAGCGGTACCTTTTTTTGGTACTTTCCCTCTGTAATTACAAAACAATGATAAAAAAGATATGCTATAAACGAACGTTTATTCTTGTATTTGTATATTATTCTTTTTTTAGCCTGTTTTTTCATCATGGCCGTTTTTTAATTCTCTTTAATGTTTTATGTAAAGCTTTTTGAATTGCGTTGTTGCTGAAAGGTGCTGTAGAAATAAAGTTGCCTTGACTTACAGCCTCAGCCTGTCAGTCAGTCACCAGGGCATAGAAACCACCGTTGTGCCTGCTTGTCTCAGACCGCTTTCACCTCGCCGTTAATATCAAGTCAAAGAAAACCCTATGGCGTGAAGTTTTGAAAAACTGTAACCACACTTGCAACCCTATGACTTCAAAAAAACTGCAGGTGTGTGTGTGTGTGTGTGTGCGTTGTTAATATGCAGAGAGGACAGTTAAGCTTACGTGCTAATAGATACCAAAATTGTGTAAAAAAATAAATAAAAGGGGGACACATTTTCTGGTCGCACATGTGTGACTGGATGTAAAATTCAGCTGCACTCTTTCAAATTTTGGTTGCAGTCTGGAGCCCTCCTTGTGACCGGGAGGTTGTTGGTTCAATCATCAGACCAGCAGGATAAAATCTGGGTGGGGAAATTGAAAGAGTGCAATTGTCCCTCCTTCATTACCACTACTCAGGTGCCCTTGAGCAAGGCCCTTAACATCAAAACCGCTCCAGGGGGGCTGCTCAGTGGCAGCAGATCCGATAGTGGTTGTACTGGGCAGCTTCCAGGTATGAATGTGTGTAACTTTGGGAATGTGATCAGAGCGTTCCTGCAAATGAGAGGCTGCCTCTCAGTCAACCTTCCCTGAATAAATGGTCATCATCAAAACATTAATAGGTCATGTGACAAGGGCTAGGAAGATTTTTTTTCACGGAACCATATAAAAATAAAGTGCAATACACTTACAATAAACTTTCCTCAAACTTTTAACACAGAAAAGCTTGCTGTACCCAGTTTTCAGATAATTGGAAACGGACCTGATCTCTCAATTCTTTATTTAAATTGAATAATGTTAAATATTTAACATCAATTAGAAATGTACACTTGTAAACATGACAACCTTTTTTGGGGTTATTTTTTTCCTATCCTACATTTATGTTAATTTATTTGACATTCATACTCTAAAATCCATATAACATCAAATGTCTAATGAGAAGTAACTTGAAGCTGGTATCCTGATTGAAATAATTAATTCTAGCCAATCATTTACCTTCTCAACTGAAATTGATTTGACCCTCAGCCCTGCCACATATGCTACCCACAACTATTTCTGTAGGGCACAAATTTGACACTCACGTAGAGTACTGGGTTTCTGGAATAGGTCAGTATGGGAGCATATTGTACGTATGGTGTGTGTTTATTTTTAAAAATCACAGATGCCTGCGCTGCCAGTCTGCTCTTCCTGTGTTAAGACCATCAGTCAAGTGTGCCAATTAAGACTTTTAAACTTCTCTCACTCTGTTTTGAGAAGAGATAGATGATGACAGAGGCCAATCAGCAGTTAATTACCCGTATCTAGAGCTGAGTTTCTCTAAGGGAATTTGTGTTGAAACAGCAAATGTTTGTTTCTGTGAGGGTCGTGCATTTTGTACATGAATGTCTTTATTCATAGGCACGAGAGATTGAGATAATTAAGATGTGCATATTTCAAGAGAGTTATTGTCCATGTGTGTCGTAAGGGTAAGGCACTTTTCTTTTTTTTGTTTATTTAGCAGTTGCATTTTTTTGTTTTTTGGGCACGATTGGCTCGCCACTGACCTTGGTGGCAGTGGGGGGGATTTAGCGCTCCTTGAAGAAGAAAAGAGGCCTGGGCCGCCCGCTGTAAACAAAGTTGACTTGCCGACAGATGGATTGAATGACAGAGAGGCTAACTAAGCCAGGAATGGGCCTGGCAGCATTGCACTGAGTAGAGAGGGAGGGAGGGAGAGAGAGAGAAAGAGATAAAGGGGGTGTAAGAGGGGAGAAGAGAGAAGAGGTGGCCAACAGGAGAGGAGGTGTGAACAGGTGCAGGGCCGCTGAAGGAAGAATCAGCAGATGGAGAGAGACACAGCCAGTTTAGTTACAGGAAAAAAGGGTGGGAGGGAATAGAGGAGGGAGGAGGGAGAGATGGAAACAGCAGAAAAAGGATCGGAGCAGAGATGAGAACGCTGTGGACAGATAGGTGGACAGATAGATGGAAGATGGGCTGGGCACGGAGTAAAGGCGCGGTGAGGCTGCATCAGGCTGACTGTGTTTGATGTGTTTGTTTCACAAAGTAGAGCAGCAGCAGAGAGAAGGGAGGGGTGTCAGAAGAAAAAGGTGGGAGCAGAGTGATTGACTTACATCACCCTGAGGTTTAATGAAAATGTCTTCAAACACATGTAGGTGTGTGTGAGAGAGAAAATTCTGTGACACTGTCTGCTACTCGAAACAATTCAGGTGTTTATTGTACACTGCATCAATGACAGAGCAGCAAATGTTCAATATGTCACTTTAATGTCTCTGCGCTGTTCTCATACTTTGTTGGAAGTATTGTTTTAGATAGGCCTACACAAGGCCTGTCTCACCGTCTCACAGTCACACATAAACAAGCCCACTCACACAGCAGCAGTAATCATCTTTGTCGTTCTGCGTAGCAAACTGTTGAATATTAATGCAGTCTGATTGATGCAGTCTATCATAAATAGCCACTGGATCCACTGGAATTTCTCCACAGAAAATAATCATCACAAGTGCCACCATGTTGAGCAAATTGTTAACAGTTGTATTTTTATAGTACAGCATTAGCGCATTTCAGTAAATCAATATTGTCTGTTTAAATAATGAATTAGAATGGAAATGTAATTGATTTTCTAAAATCCAGTTATAAAGTTAAATCAGTTTAATTTCAAAGGTATCTTAAAAAACAATTCTGAGGTCCTTCATTTTCTATTTTTTGTTGATTCAGTTAGTTAGTAGTCAAGAAGGGACAGGTAATATGCAAATCGGTCATTGTCTGATTATAAAAATTACATTTAAAACACTCATATGGAAGTTTTGATAATATTTCATAAGTATGTCAAATTGCCATAGCAATTAGTACAAATGGACAGAAATAGTATTATTCTATCTAATATTCCTCTTGATCCTCCATCACCTCCTCAACAAATCTTTGTTGCGAACAACTCTTGTGTGTTTACATGTTTGTGCTATAGGCACAATCTCTTCACCTGGATGTTAATTTCATACCTGTTATTTTTTCATCACAGGAATGTATCTGTGCATACAAATGAATGTGCATTGATTTGAGGTATTGTTCTCTTTAGTTTTCCATTAGTTTCATGTTGTTATTTATCTTTTTCATACAATATTTGTCTTTACCTTGCTTTTGGTAACATAATGCTTGGAAGTAACTCAAGTTTCATAAACTTCATCAATCATGTTGATAGTTATTTGAAATTACAACAAGATATAGTCATATATTTTGTGTAATTTACATTTACACAAAGATTTTCCCTTTATATTTGTGTGTGTTCACTGGATGACCTCACTTTGTGTGTATGTATATCTGGGTGATATTGTGTTTATTTGGGGAGAGTTTAGTCTCTTTTACTTTAGCCCAGCGGTCAGTGGTGTCTGGCGTTGGCGATTGTCTCCAATTCCTCCAAGTCCACCGTCTGACTCCAATTTGTGCTCATTCTCTGATAAACCACGGCATTTGGTGGTTCTGGCGTGGGATGCCGGCTGCACCATGGGGTGCTGCAAACTCGTGCTTGGTCAGGCCCTGGCACCCCACATCTAATGGGCAACAGCTTGAATAGTGCCCACTTAGGCAGGCAGACTGGGCCCCGTCTTCTTCCTCGCGGCTCCAGCCAGCTAGCCAGCCAGCCACCGCCTCTGCCACCTCCCACTTGCCCAGCAGCCACTGTACCTGGCCACAGCCCCAGAGCTATTCCAGCCTACCTTAGGCCCCTGGCCCATGCAGCTCTCGCCATACTTATCAAGCTGTCCTACAGTGCATCAGGCCAGCCATATACAAACAGGCCCAGCTATCTACTAACTGAACATTCAGTCTATTGCCTCCTAGGCCCAAACAAGAGTTCCTGCCACAGGCAGCAACCCAGAGCCCATTCACCAATTAGCTGGAAGGCAGATTATTCTCTGGGGCGAATTATCCAGCTCCAGCCCCACATATTCAGCCTCTGCTCTATCCGTCGCCCTTAATTCTTGCTCCAGGGCTTGGCTCTCCACTGAAATCTCTTCTATGCATTTTCTGTTTTATACTTTAATTTGACAGTGCTCACCAGCAGCCATTTTGTGACAGTGTTTTGTAAGTAAACGCGTGGCATCATATTGGGGATACAAAATGGCGCAGGGGAAAGAACCTCATAATGCACGCTCTCTCTCACTAAAATTTAGTTCTCGATTTAGGCCCTTGTCAAGGGGATTTGAACCCTTGCACCTTACTTACTCCTCAAGGTTTTTTCCAGAAATGAAGGCCCTGAATCTGCTTTGCGCAACTTTATTTGGCTGTACTTAAAATGTTAGTTTAGTAGATCAGCAAAACCAAACAGATGCCAAATATGTGATAGCTCTCGGTGTTTTAGCTTTTGTATCTTCTCCTGTTTTCCTGTTTTTCATCACCTCCTCGTCCTCACCACCACCACTCTATTGCTGACTGCTGGAACTTTCTGGCGGTCTGTCTGATGCTAATTGGTGGGTAAACAGGTCTGGTGTGAGTTGCCACCCCCCAAAATCACACACACACATATATACGCAAATACACACGGCCCCCTGGAACCTCTTGCAGGACCAAATGGCTGGCAACGCCTGCCTGCCACCTCCCGCTGAGCCCTGGTGTGCGCTTTGGTGGCTCAGGCTGCTGTTCAAGCCCAGCGGGGGTTCATTCACTCTCACACACAGTCACACACGCACACACACAAGTACAGACACACACAGTCTCCTTGTGTCCCCTGCACACCCGCCACCCGCTTTCACACCCCAGACAGCAGGACAGCAGGAGAACACACACACACACACGAAAGAACAGACAGACGCGGTCACTTTAGAGATGCAGGCCAAGCGCTGTAGGGGAGAAAAGTTTTCACTTAAACTGGAGAATTCTCTCTTCATTAGCGCCTTTGGACTTCAGGAAGAGTTCTGTTGATTTGTTCGTTTTTTCCTGTCTTTGTAGTTTTTTCTTTTCTTTCCTTTGTCTGTTCCTCTGTTGTTTGGGTACATTCAGCTGAGTTAGAAAGTTGGTTCAAACAGGAGTAAAATGCAGTGTTGTTCAATGCCAGGTATTTGTTATTGAGACAAACAAAGGGAGTGGAGATTGAAACTGTTTGATTACTACCAAATCTGTCATGTTAATCGGCTCTCCATTAAAACTACAAAGTCATAGTTATTTATATGTAGACCTTATATAACTAAAAGAAATATGATTAATCGACTGATGTTGTCACTGTAGTGTTTTTGGCATTAATGTGGCTGGAAATTGAATCATGTTGATACAATTGTACAGGAAATGCACAGGATGACAAGCACCTTGAGCAAAGTAATATTACAGAGCGTGTGTCTGTGTGTGTGCGCATCTGTTGTTTTGCAGACAGCTGCAGTACGACTCAGGTGTCTTCAAGCCGACAGTGGCCGGACACTTGACTCTTCTACCTCTTGAGTCTTTTCTGTCATTCTCCTTTCTGTCCTTTCTTTCATCTTGTTCGTACAGTGTGTGCTTTCCTCCTTTGTTCTCTCTCACCTCTGTGTTAATCTGTCTTTTTTTTCCACATTATAGATCTTTGCACACAAAAGTATGGTGGAATTTATTAGGAATGCATCGATCAGTCGACTGCTTGTCCTAACTTAAATTAACAGGTTGCTGTATTTTGACTGGTAACTGGTAAGAAAATGTAGGGCCTTCATTTTTTTTATACTCACTTCTCTGTTTGGATGAACACTGTTTTTACACACACTGTATTAAGCCAAGTTATGTGATGAAATTGGGCATCCAATGAACACCATGCTATTTTGAAATGTCGTATTTTGACAAAATGCCGTTAATATTGGAACATGTGGATACATTTATTGTCATTTTAAAAAGGATTGTGGTTTGAATGTTTCTTTAACACCCCGGTCCTTTCCCCCAGACAGGACAGAGAGAGTTCAGAACGGGCTCATGAGGAGGAAATGGCGTCTGCAACCCTTTCAGCACAGGACAGAGAGAGAGAGCTGGCTGTGCTGCTGGAGCAAACAGAGGCTCAACACCAGCAGAGAGGTCAGTGCTTCCACCGACAGCATTTGTGCCTAGCAGTGGTCCAGGCCAAACACACCGTCCACCTGTGTCAAAGCTCACTATTTCCATCCCACCTCCTCTGACTTAATTAAACATATCTGACCTATTTCAAAGATGATTAAGTATCCGATTACTCAAGGATATCAGCTCGTCAAAACCCATCTTTCCTTTCCCCTCCATGTTTTTCTTATCAAAGGAGCATGTGTAATTTAAAGTCTTGTGTAGTGGAACCTCATCCTGGATGCTGGATGCAGCTGCATCGAGTTTTGGTTGAGTCACAGCTTTGTCACATCTCTGTCCCTGTTTAAATGTTGACTGGTCTGTCCGTCAGCAGCTACATTTGGTTACCCAGTGTGATAACAGAAACTCTGAGCTTTTAGTTAACTTATTTTAATAACTGTACGCAGCACACCATCTTCTCTTACTCTTAATCTTATCTCTATTTCTTAAATAATATTTTGGCATTCATTCTCCTGCAATACGTTTGCTAGACTTGAGAAGAAGAGACATAAACAAGTAAAAGTAGTTCTGCTGACAACCAATAACTAATGATATGCATCATTAAATATTAAATGACTCTCATACGATAATAGATATCAATCTATGCATTTCAGTTCTATACATTCAGAAGTGAATTTTACTTTTCAGAGACAATCCATTCCTGCGTCTGGTGGCCATAGGCCCACCAGCTAGAATGGCAGCAAATTGTGGCTGGCAGCAGCAGTGGAGCCAAATCAGTTGGACATAGGAGGTCAGACTCCCCAAAAGGCTGCTTTAAAGTGTTTTCAGTAGAGATCTGTACAAACTTGAGAACATTTCTACACAGTCACACAGCAGAAAGTCCTCAAATTTGCTATTTTAGTAGGTTTACTGTAGGTCATTATGGTACACAGGCATATTAATTGTCTAACACAGAGGGAAGGGTGATGTGGGGGGGCTGAACAAAGCAAAACTAAATAGGATGGAGCCCACTGAGTCAGAATATTCGGAACTGCAAGGAGCCAAACAGCAGAGTTAATCAGGGTCAGCTACAGAGTCGCAGCCCTGGAGCTGTGAGGGTTTCAGTCTCTTCCTCAAGGACACTTCAGCAGGGTGGATCTTTGCTGAAACAGGGTCTTGAACCTGCAACTTCCTTTTAAAGGATGGCTTTCCTTCTTACTGTGCCACCTTGCTCCCCACCAACACAACATGGCCAGATTGGGAGGGGACAGATAGAAACACAAATCATTTGAGCTGAAGTGACCTCAAAAGAGCAGAATAGAAGCCCTGAGAGGAAACGAGAGAATAGCAGGGCAGAGCAGAGGGAAGATGATGGGAGCAGCGTACAGAGACCCAGCTCAGAGCCCGCTGTCTGTCTGCACAGCAGAGGTGCTGCTGCTAGCACATCTGTTGCACCATCTGGATCCCCCCCTCACACCCACCACCCACCCGCAACGGCCCTCCCTCCCTCCCTCGCCCTATCTTTTTATTTACCTGTGGTTCCCTTCAACAACCAGGGAGCCTGCTGCTATGCAAAACAAAGATGGAGGGTACAGAGGGAGGAATGGAGGGAGGTGTGTGTGTGTGTGTGTGTGGGGGGGGGTATGGGGGTTAAAACAAAGGGTTTGTTTCTGGCGCATGTCGGCGGCACACATGTTGTCTAAAGAGAACTGACATCAGAGCACAGCAGGAAACTGTGGATAGGGAGGGGATGGAGGGGTGGACGTCCTTTAGTAGCTCGCATCACTTCCTCTCCCCGTGCAACCCAACAGACGAGCTGGATAATTAGCTTTCTTGCTCTCCAAATCCTGCCTATCTGTCCATCCGTTTGTCCGTCCATCCATCCATCCCCCCTCTCTCTTCTTCTCTGCTCCTTCCCACCTTCATGTTTCCTTTTAGAGTAAATGCGTACAGAGCAGCCTCTAGATAATATCAGATATTTGTTTCTCTCCATCACTCCCTCCCTGCCACGCTTCTTCTCTCCCTCCCTCCCTCCCTCCCTTCCTCCCTCCCTCCCTCACTCCCTCATTTTTCTCTGTTTGTTTCCAGTGCCAGTTCTGCTGTGTTTCTGTGTCCCAGGGTTCTTTTTGGCCTACGCATGGCCAGAAGCATTCAAAGCCTGTTCAGCTAATTAGCATTCTTCATGCAACTTTTCCAGCACTGACCAAACTTTGTTTAGTGTACATGTGCGTGCACACCCGTGAGTTTGTGTAGTTTAGTGTCATGCTTTGTAGCATTCCATTTCTGCCTTCTGTGCACTGATCTGGGGACAGAGGCTGTACAGAGTGAAATGAAAGGTTAATGGTAACTCATAGTGGACACACATGTGCAGCCAGTGAAGAATATTATGTGAAACATCTCTGGGCATTGGCCTTGACACCTCTCCCAGTCCTCCTTTTTATATTTATATAGCACATAGAGAAAGAAGAAGGGAAATATTACAAGTGTAGAGTCAAATTTCAGCCTGCAGGTAAATGGTATCATAGCATAGGCATCTACCACCATGGCTCTTCCTCTACCGTACTATGTTTCTTTATCTCTTTCTTTCCATCCCAATATCTACTGTATGCAAAATAAATAACTTTACAAGTGTGAGCTACTTTTCAAAGATTGGGAGTCCTTGGTGTTTTTGGGGTGTTGGTTGACTGTAACAGAATGCCCGAGCAGGTGGATCATTCCCTCAATCCAAACAACATTGTTATTTTGAAAGAGCAGACATATGTTGGAGAGCGGGACGGGGATCATTTCAAAGGAATGATGAAAGCCCAATGTTGGATTGTTCAGAAAGAGGCCCCCATGAGCGGATGAGGATGTGGCAGGAAGGGTGGAAAGAAGAAAGTGCTTTCAAACAACAATCCCCCTCTCTTTTTCCATCTCGTTTTACTATTCTCGCACTTTTCCATCCTCTATTTTCTGTGCTTATATTTATGCTCTGTACATCTCCACCTGTTTGAACAATTTTAATGTGAATGTTGACCAAAAGGATTTTTGATAATACAAAGAACCATATGTTTCTATAACAATATGCACTTTTGCTGCAGTTTTAGTTACAATCAATGTAATTGTTCAGCTCTGTTCATAATATAGATGTTTTTCTCACATATTTAAGGCCGTTTGGATGGCCTGCTCTTGGTAATGTATTGTATGTGTTAATAAAAGTAACCATGGTGCTTTCTAAATTGAGTTTAAACTTTTTCTAAGACTTTTACAGTGTATTCAATAACACGGTAGCATGGAACTTACATTACAATGTCTTTTTTTCTCCAAAATTGAAACTTTAATTTAAATGAAAGCATGACCAAAATGAAATCCTGGGTCAATGAGGTAACCAAAAATGAAAAAGAAAACACCGAAATATATGAAAAGATGATTACAATAAAAAATGCCAACTGAACCTTTTTTTTCTCTATGTAAAGCATTGAAATTATGTCAAAGAAACTCTTCTGTCCTTTGCTTAAGTCTTTTTTGACATTTAATATTTTACATTATTCTTGGAGGTGACAGTCGGAGATTGTGCTAACCATGCCATCATTTTTTTGCCTATTTAAATTGCCATACATTTACTCAGCTCACTATTAGTGTCTTACAAATGTAATTGCCATTTCTTTTTTACCAAGGTTGTCTTTCTTACTTGCTATATACACACTTGTGTCTATTATTAGAGAGAAGGAGAGGTGGGAGATGGTGGTGTCCAGTGACAACAGATCCTCTAGGCAGGCTTTTGAGTGTGACAACGTCTGAACTTCAGTGTAGGTGTGTGGGCTGAAAAGTGTCTAACAGAAGTGATACGTTGAGCAAACCTCCATCAGTGCCAGTGCTGCCTCCGTTTCTGACTGTTACTCAAAGTGCACACAAAATCACCCACAGTGGTTAACCTCACAGTAACCAACAACTTTCCCATGATCGATTTGCAGTTGGAGAGTTGGACGGTCTGCTGAGTTCCCAGAATTCCCTGATCAGGAAGCTCAAGGAGGAGTGCTGCATGCTTGGAGTCAAACTGGAGGAGCTGACAGAAAACAGCAGGTCAGTATTTTCTCTTTCATAATATTTTATGATTGTATTCACTCAATTTTGTTGTGAGTTAAAATCTACCTGTGTAGGCACACAAAGCCTCTCTTTTCCAGTTATTTTCCTCACTCCAATGTTTATTCCCTCTATCTGTTGGACACTCATGTCATTAGTTCATGAAGCATCATCTATCCAGGCTGTTTGGACAGAGTATGTCAACATACTACATACTGCTTTCCAGTCTGACCTGTTTTCTTGTTAACCTGATGCTACAGTAGTCGCAGCAGGCCTACACAGCTCTCCATCTGGGCTGCCTGTGTGTAAGTTTGTGTGTGAGTGACCCTGGGCCCAGTGTCCTGTCAGCTGTTGGAGCTGTGCTACACATTAGTCACATGACAGCCCCCAATCTGGCCCTGCCAGACTGCACTGGCCTCACCAGCCACAGGACACGTGCACACAATACACACACCAAAGTACCTTATGTGTTTTCTTATGGGTGGACATCAATACTAAATACAAATATATGTACACAGTAATAACTGCCACCTTGAATGTGTTTTCTTCATGGGTAGGAACTCTCATACATGCTGACACACTGGCATGGAGGCTCATAGCCTACATCTGCTGTATGTGTGTGTTACGTAGTTTAGCAACAGTGTGGTATTAGTGTGTTTTGTGCCTCAGGCTGTTTGAGCTCCTGGAGTCCAAGCCCAGTGTAGCGGTTAAAGTCCTGCTGGACGGCCTCAGTCAGGCTAAGCGAGGTTGTTTTCATTTGTAAGTCTGACGATGAGACGTCTACTGATTGTCAAGTGTAATGTTGTGCAGCAAAGAAAGACATTCAGGGCATCAGATGGATTTGTGGTTAAGACGGATTTCACGTAACCGCAACGTCCGGCCAGGGACCTTTTGTTGTATGTGCTGTAGGTTGAGTTGATCGTTTCTATTTTCATATCCAATTGTAGTTACTCGAGATCCCTGATAGGTGTTCCAATCATCAGGGGGTGGTGGTGAGGCTGTGTGGCTCAGCGCCTGAACGAGCTTTAAAATAATCCAACATTTAAGATTTCTGCAAGCAGTACATTTAATTTTATGTGAATAAACATTTATAACACAGTGTTAACATGTATTTACATGAAATGTGTAAATGTAGTTGGTTTGCCATTAGTTGCTCAGTATATGACGCCACTTATCAATTCAAAGTGAGGATCAACCTTTTTCCTCAGAAATACATTTCTTTTGTTATACAGTATAACTAGGATATTTCTAAACAAACGTTTTGTATGTTAACAAGTTATTTCTACAGATCTAAAGTCCCCAGATCCTTAGACTTAAGGGTCCCTATCTTGTCCCCAGCACTGCGCAAAGCCCAACGCAAGTGTCTTTGCTATTTTAAGACCGACCCAGTTGTTAATTTCACATCCTGCGCCCACATCGTTTAAATAGCTAATACACCTGCGCCCATCTTTGCGCCCATGGGCGTGCTCTCACAGGGAGATGTGTTCAGGTGAATTCTTGGCGTATTGCTATCTTGCGGCAGCAGAAAGTGATTGCGCCATTGACTAACAAAAACCTTGTCTAAAGTCAGTAACGCAGCATTTCATTGAATTTTAACATGAAATGCATTAGTAAAATGCGCCTAGCCGCGTTTGTTACACACACAAGGAAGCACGGCATCCCACACACATGCAAAAGATTACAAATAAAAATGTGCAAATCCGCCATCATAATAGCAATGTGCCAAGTTACAAATGTGCCTGACTTTAAAAGGAATGGGAGATAACACTCTGATTGGTTTATTGCATGTTACACCCAAAACACACCTATGAATTAATGAAGACACAAAGTACAACCCTTTTGAAACAGGCGCACAGACCCTTTTTTTCTACTGTCAAACTAGCAAAAGTAGATTTGGACACGACCTACAAGCACCTACGCCATGTGCTTCACGCCGTGCGCTTAGATCGTTAAAATAGGGCCCAAGATCTGCGAAGACTGTGCACCCAAGACCCACCTATTTAGGCTTCCCATTGCTTGAGTTTTAATTATTTATTTATAACTCTCTTTTATGTATTTCATTTCTATCATGTTTGTGATGCGTTGTGAAGCACTTTGTGACGTCTGATCTAGAAAGTGTTACTACAAATTCTCCGGGAACCATCACCTTATCGTGGTGGAGAGGTTTGTGTGTCCCTATGAACCTGAGGGCTGTGTTGTCTGGAACTGTGTGCTCCTGGTAGGGTCTCCCATGGCAAAGTGGTCTCAGGTGAGGGGCCAGACAAAGACTGGTTCAAAAACCCTATGCAAAAGCGAGGTAGAGAGGGAGTGACCCTGCCCGGAGGAGGCCTGGGGCCCCCGTCTGGAGCCAGGCCCAGACGGAGGGCTCGTCAGCGAGCGCCTGGTGGCCGGGTTTGCCACGGAGCCCGGTCGGGCACAGCCCGGCGAAGCTACGTGGCCCCCCTATCTCCATCCCATGGGCCCACCACCTGTGGGAGGAACCACTGGGGTCGGGTGCGCAGCCACATGGGTGGCTGCGAAGGTCAGGGACCTCGACGGACCAGACCCGGGCGGCAGAGGCTGGCTCTGGGGACGTGGAACGTCACCTCTGTGTGGGGGAAGGAGCCGGAACTTGTGCGGGAGGTGCAGCACTACCAGTTAGATCTGGTGGGGCTTACCTCTACACACAGTCTCTGTTCTGGAACCGTACTCCTGGATAGGGGTTGGACTCTGTCCTACTCCGGAGTTACCCAGGGTGTGAGGCGCCGGGCGGGTGTGGGGATACTCACAAGCCCCCGGCTGAGCGCCGCTGCGTTGGAGTTTACCCCGGTGGACGAGAGGGTTGCCTCCCTACGCCTGCGGGTGATGGGGGGGAAAACTCTGACTGTTGTTTGTGCATGTGCACCAAACAGGAGTTCGGAGTATTCGGCCTTCTTGGAGACCTCCTGAATGGAGTCCTGTATGGGGCTCCAGTACGGGACTCTATAGTTCTGCTGGGGGACTTCAACGCACACATGGGCAATGATGGAGATACTTGGGAGAGGCGTGATTGGGAGGAACGGCCTCCCTGATCTGAACCAGAGTGGTTGTTTGTTGTTGGACTTCTGTGCTAGTCATGGATTGTCCATAACAAACACCATGTTCAAACATAGGGATGCTCATAAGTGTACTTGGTACCAGAGCACCCTAGGCCAAAGATCAATGATCGATTTTATAATCGTCTCATCTGATCTGAGGCCGTATGTTTTGGACACTCGGGTGAAGAGAGGGGCAGAGCTGTCAACTGATCACCATCTGGTGGTGAGCTGGGTCAGGGGATGGGGGAGGACTCTGGAC
The DNA here is from genome assembly GCA_026937815.1 of Etheostoma perlongum. NCBI lineage: Eukaryota > Metazoa > Chordata > Actinopteri > Perciformes > Percidae > Etheostoma > Etheostoma perlongum. The sequence continues at coordinate 22,501,412 of CM049387.1, read as the reverse complement.
AGACCTGGTAAGCCCAAACGAGTAGTGTGGGTAAATTGGGAACGTCTGGAGGAGGCCCCTGTCCGACGGACTTTCAACTCACACCTCCGGCGGAACTTTTTGTGCATCCCTGTGGAGGCTGGGGGCATTGAACCTGAGTAGACAATGTTCAAAGTTTCCATTGCTGAAGCTGCGGCGGCGAGCTGTGGTCTTAGGGTCTTAGGTGCCTCAAGGGGCGGTAACCCACGAACACCCTGGTGGACACCGGTGGTCAGGGAAGCCGTCCGACTGAAGGAGTCCTTCCGAGATATGTTATCTCGGAGGACTCCGGAGGCAGTTGCAAGGTACCGACGGGCCCGAAGGGCTGCAGCCTCTGCCGTGACAGAGGCAAAGCAGCGGGTGTGGGGGAAGTTCGGAGAAGACATGGAGAAGGACTTTCGGTCGGCACCAAGGTGCTTCTGGAAAATCGTTTGCCACCTCAGGAGGGGGAAGCGAGGAATCATCCCAAGCTGTTTACAGTAAGGATGGGACGTTGTTGACCTCAACTGGGGAGGTAATAGAGCGGTGGAAGGAGCACTTTGAGGAACTCCTAAATCCAGCTGGCACGCCCTCTGTAGTAGAGGCAGAGCTGGAGGATGATGGGGGGTTATAGTCAATTTCCCTGGTGGAAGTCGCTGAGGTAGTCAAACAACTCCACAGCGGCAAAGCCCCAGGGATTGATGAGATCCGTCCAGAAATGCTGAAAGCTCTGGGTGTGGAGGGGATGTCTTGGTTGACACGCCTCTTCAACATTGCGTGAAAGTCTGGGACGGTGCCTAGTGAGTGGCAGACCGGGGTGGTGGTTCCCCTCTTCAAAAAGGGGGACCAGAGGGTGTGTGCCAATTACAGGGGTATCACACTTCTCAGCCTCCCTGGTAAAGTCTACTCCAAGGTGCTGGAAAGGAGGGTTCGGCCGATAGTCGAACCTCGGATTGAAGAGGAACAATGTGGATTCCGTCCTGGCCGTGGAACAACGGATCAGATCTTCACTCTCACAAGGATCTTGGAGGGGGCCTGGGAGTATGCCCAACCAGTCTGCATGTGTTTTGTGGATCTGGAGAAGGCGTATGACCGGGTCCCCCGAGAGAAATTGTGGGAGGTGCTGCGGGAGTATGGGGTGAGGGGGTCCCTTCTCAGGGCCATCCGATCTCTGTATGACCAAAGCGAGAGCTGTGTCCGGGTTCTCGGCAGTAAGTTGGACTCGTTCCAGGTGAGGGTTGGCCTCCGCCAGGGCTGCGCTTTGTCACCAATCCTGTTTGTAATATTTATGGACAGGATATCGAGGCGTAGTCGGGGCGGGGAAGGGTTGCAGTTCGGTGGGCTCGGGATCTCATCGCTGCTTTTTGCAGATGATGTGGTCCTGATGGCGTCATCGGTCTGTGACCTTCAGCACTCATTGGATCGGTTCGCAGCCGAATGTGAAGCGGCTGGGATGAGGATCAGCACCTCTAAATCTGAGGCCATGGTTCTCAGCAGGAAACCGATGGGGCGCTTTCTTCAGGTAGGGAGTGAGTCCTTACCCCAAGTGAAGGAGTTTAAGTACCTTGGGGTCTTGTTCGCGAGTGAGGGGACCATGGAGCGTGAGATTGGTCGGAGAATCGGAGCAGCTGGTGCGGTATTACATTCTGTTTATCGCACCGTTGTGACAAAAAAGGAGCTGAGCCAGAAGGCAAAGCTCTCAATCTACCGGTCAGTGTTCGTTCCTACCCTCACCTATGGTCATGAAGGCTGGGTCATGACCGAAAGAACGAGATCCAGAGTACAAGCGGCCGAAATGGGTTTCCTCAGGAGGGTGGCTGGCGTCTCCCTTAGAGATAGGGTGAGAAGCTCAGTAATCCGAGAGGAGCTCGGAGTAGAGCCGCTGCTCCTTCGCGTCGAAAGGAGCCAGTTGAGGTGGTTCGGGCATCTGGTAAGGATGCCTCCTGGGCGCCTCACTAGGGAGGTGTTCCAGGAGCGTCCAGCTGGGAGGAGGCCTCGGGGAAGACCCAGGACTAGGTGGAAAGATTATATCTCCAACCTGACCTGGGAACGCCTCGGGATCCCCCAGTCGGAGCTGGTTGATGTGGCTCGGGAAAGGGAAGTTTGGGGTTCCCTACTGGAGCTGCTGCCCCCGCGACCCGACTCCGGATAAGCGGATGAAGATGGATGGATGGATACTACAAATTATTTTTAGGAAAACACTATTTCATATTTTATTCAGCTAGCATTGTTTGTGTATGCAGAGGAGAGCTGGAGCAGCTGGCCCTGGAGAAGCAGCACCTAGAAGAGACAGTAAAGAGTCTGAGAGCTCGCTGCTCGGACATGGAGGAACAGTGTGTCCAGCACGGCCGCATGCACCAGCGCATGAAAGACAGGTATCTAAATATGCATAATGCATTATATACACACAACTACACAACTTATGACTTTGATTTGTTAGTTCCTCAGTCAAGAACTACTTGACTTATTTCAATGAAAAACTGGCACACATGTCTTAAGATGCTATCATTTTTATTATTATTAACATAACAGGAGCCTTGTTGGAGTTAAATGTTCCCAAAGTGCTTTTAACTTTTAATTCCTTTCCGTTAGCAGAATCTGGCAGCAGGCCTTTACAAAAGAAAAAATAAGTGCAGTTTTTTTTACAATCTGTCCCTAATCAGTCCACCTTGTGAAAATTGTTTTCTTTTTTGTTGACACAGTGGTTTTTGTGGCAGCTCATCAAACTGTTCTCTGTTTGAAAACCATCTTTTTTCTTATATGGCGCACTGGAAACAATAAACTTGTTATAGATCCACAAAGGAAACTAACAGCCCTGCATGAATAATTTGCACTAGCTGAAACAGAAATTTGCTACCAGTTTCAGCCCGAATTAATTATGAAGTTAACAACAAGGTAATTCATGATAACCTTACATGTCATTTAACTGACGCTTTTATCCAAAGCGATTTACAATTGCTATATATTAGAGGTTACACGCCTCTGGAGCAACTATGGGTTAAGTGTCTTCCTCAGGAACACATTGGTTGATGTATTGTCTTGAAGTGGGAGTCAAACCCAGTTCTCCCACACCAAAAGCATGTGTCATATCCACTGCGCCATCATCCAGCCCATGATAAAATGACAAAATGCTACCTGTTTGGTTGTAAACTGCAAGATGAGCGGAACTCAAAGTGATGCACCAGTCAGGCTCATTAAGTGTTTTTAGTTCAATCTACAATAGCACAAGCACAGCTGAGTTTGTCTTTATTTTATTTTTGGAAGTAGACAAACTTGATAAATTAGCTGTCAGACAACACTCCCTAATTCACTGAAGTTGTGATGGGCTTTTTGTGATGTTCTGCAATTGGTACCATATTTTCCATTTCTATTTTGAGGGCAATTTATAGTATAGTTGATACATTTTACCCTAAGAATTGTGAAACTCAATTACAAATGCAAAAAGTAAATATGTTACATTGGCAAATAAAACCTGCAGGTAAAAGTGACTCCATCTTCGGCTTATGCAACAGCATCTGTACATGTGTGTGCGTGTTTGAAAGTGTATGTGATGTGATGCAAGGGTCTCTTTCTCCATGAGTGTGGAGCCCAGTTGGTGTGTGTCTCCCCAATTTCCTGGCATACAGCCTTGCTCTGCCAGTGTGGGCGAGGGTGTGGGTGTTGTTGCCCCACTCTGCAGGATCTCTACCTCCATGCCCCCACTCAACTCCACCTTCCTTTTACATGAAACCAAACACACTCACCCTTTTCTCCTGCTCCATCACTGACACTACATATTGTCTACCACCCACTGGTGTTAACCTGTCGACAGTCAGACGCTGCCAAAAAAACAAAGTTTACCAAGTCACAGCTGTCTCCTGGTTGAGTGTGACTCTTTGTGTGTTTCATACAATAGAAAACATTCTATGTTGTTGAGGAGTGTGAAGTATGAATATTCTGTATGTTTCCGTGCATATGTTATGGTGGTATTTTTGTGTGTGTGTGTATGGGTTGCTATTGCATGTTCTCAGGAGGTTTAGCAGAGTAGGATTCTGGCTGCCAAAAGTGGATTGGCTGGGAAGTTGGCACCTAACTTCTCTCTTCTCCCAACTGAACCACGATAATCACTCTTGGCATTTAGTGAGTTTTATTTTCTGCTTTGACACTTACTTGGTTGATGAATCCTCCTGATATTTAAAAATCTCTTGAGTTCAGTTCTACATAAGGTCACTTTTGCAGTGACTGTTAAGCCGCTTGACCACATTTTTGTAGTTTTTATTTTCCAGAGATAGTTGTTTTGGTAAAAAGTGTGCATGTTTGGGAATGCATGTATGGCATTAGAGCAGTTTTGGCATTTATATATGAAGTTTTAGGGGAATTATTATAAGAAGGTACAGTATGAGATACATGTAAGGGAGGTGAGAGAGGTATGACTCACGTTTACAATGATCCACACTGCAGCTGGTACATGGTTTTTCAGTATGGTATTGTATTTCTGGTACTGATTGTTCTCTGGGGGCAAAACTTGAAAATCTGCCTCAAATGTATTCTTACAACATTGATTTTAGCCTAAACAAATAAAGAAAGAGAGATCCACAGTATTTATCAAGGCTTTATTGCAGTCATGTCTTGCGGTTTGTGTAGATCACTATTTTTTGTGTGCGTGTGCGAGCGCAGTTATGTTTGTGTGCATATTTGTGTACATCGGGCTCTCTACATATGGTTCTGTATGGTTCATACTTGTGCGTGTGTGTGTGTCATCCATACATTGGGTATATGTTAGTTGGTCCCTGCAGGCCCTAAGCACTCGGTGGGCGCCCTGCCTTACCGCTCGGTGGTTAAGGTGTATGTGTTAACAAGCTGGTGCAAGTGGGTTTAATATCCAGCGCCCCGCCCCACAGCCTCTCCATCGGCCTGCAATCTGTGCGCGTGTGCGAGCGCAGTTATGTTTGTGTGCATATTCGTGTATGAGCGTGTACATCGGGCTCTCTACATATGGTTCTATGGTTCTGTACTCGTACTGAAGTGTGTGTGTGTGTGTGTGTGTCAGTCATCCTTACATTGGGTATATGTTAGTTGGTCCTTGCAGGCCCTGAGCACTCGGTGGGCGCCCTGCTGCGCCACTCGGGGGTTAAGGTGTATGTGTTAACAAGCTGGTGCAAGTGGGTTTAATATCCAGCGCCCCGCCCCTCCCCACAGCCTCTCCATCGGCCTGCAATCTGTGCTGCGAAGAGCGGCAACAGCGCACCACGCACAAAACATTTGGAAAATCAGCTTGATTTATTTTTACATGGGCAAGCTGATGCCAAAACTACACAGGGGTTTTTAGCACACAATGTTTTGCTGCACCACTTAATTATTTATTTCACTATGTTTGTGGTGTTGCATTTTTTTTGCCGTGAAATACAGGGATAGAATAGAGGGTGGAAAGATGGAGTTAGGGAAAGTGCAAAGCCAGCTACTGTAAATATTTAATTCAAAAGTTATGTGTTTCTGTGAGCAGTCCGGTTAAAGAAATAACCTTAAGGTAAATGTATACTTTACATGAGTGAGTACAACTGGGGATGTTTGTAGCAGTTTTTATTTGTATTAACTTTTCAAGCCATCTACATCTTTATTCTCCAGATTATTTATGTGACTGGTGACATTTGACTATGTTGTATTACTGTATGCAATTCCTGGTGCTTATTCTGAGGAAATAGAAACAAAATAATACATATCTTTTAACTTGATTGAAATGATAATCGCCTGTTTCTCAGTAAGGGTGGGTATGTTTGTGAGATAGCTCAGAATATATATAATCAATACCCAACCAAATTACAGATGAAAATTGAAAAACAATCCAGGGAATGGATGCATGGTATTTTACAGTTTATTAAAGGTGAATACAGAGATCTAAATAGAATGACTAACAATTTGTTTTTTCAAATGGATTTGAATAGAAATGTGGTTCCTTTAGGTAATTTGACATCACAAATGCAAAACACTTAGTGCCAATCAATGAATAGAGAAAAACATATGATCTAGTAAGAACTAAGTAATGATAATTATTTGCTTGTGAAAGTTAATATGGCGGTTAAAATATTTCCTGCTGATAAGCTTTTAAACTTTCTTTTCTTACCTCACCCTCTTCGTTGTATCTCTTTTCACCTTCCTTTCCTCTTCTCTTATTCTCCAACTTTACTCCTCTCCTCTTACTCCTCCTCCCTTCTGCAGCACCACGCAACCTTTTCTCACCCCACAGCTGTTCGCACGCTGTTTCACCAATTATCACTATGCATGTACACACTGAGGTCACATACACAGACACACACAGCAGACCAACATAACACCAATGTTTGCTTAACCACACATACTGTAGTGACAGAAGAGTGTGTTTGTCAGACCTGGGTGTGTGTGCATGTACTGTGTTTATGTGAGCACACACTGTACAGCCCTTTAAGGAGAGCAGCAACATATACGCAGATGTGCCTGTAGATCCACAGGCTTCACTGGGCCATATGGCCTCCATAAAGAAAGATGGTGTGTGCGTCTGGAGGAGGAGGGGAAGGAGGGAGGGAAGGATGGAGCAAAGGATGGAGGGCCATGTGTGGTATGAGCTGTGCAAGCAGTTGTTGAAGTGTGTGTGTGAGAGACAGACAGAGGCTCCAGGAGATCGGTTAATGGAACAAATGGTCGCGGCGGGCCGGGGAAGAAGGAACAGGCTTGCTGTTACCGTAGGCGGACAAGGAGCCCCGGGCGAGGGCTGCTTCATCTGGGCTCCTGCCACACACACACACACACACACACACACACACACACACAGTGTGCTGCCATGCCCCAGAAGCAAAAGGATGCTCCTCGCAAAAACTTTTCATTTGCAAATTAAGTTGGCAGAGGCCGGGCAGAAGAAACAGGACAGCTTTCATTTATCTCATCTGTGTGTGTATGTGTGTGTGTGTGTGTGAGAAACACACGGGTATGTTTGTGTAAATCTGTGTATATGATGAGTTGCAACTGTGTGTGTGGTCTGAGAGATAGAGGGATGATAAAAGAGTGAGATGTGTAGAAAACAGGGATAAAGGCAATGGAGGTCCAGAGTTTACACACTTAATCTTTAAGCCTTACCTTCATGTAAATATTAACATCATTGCTGGTGTCTGTCTGATTTGTTTTAAAATTGGACTTTTTAATTTTTCACAAAACTGCAGCCCCTTCACATAATTGATTTTTTTTTTTCATTTTAAGAAATGTTGAGTGTGTTACAGAAATAATAGAAAAAGAGGTTCAGGCACGATATGATCTAGGCAGAGATGTACAGTGAGGAAAATAAGTATTTGAACACCCTGCTATTTTGCAAGTGATTATGTATGACTATTTATTTGTATGATACAGCTGCAAATAAGTATTTGAACACCTGAGAAAATCAATGTTAATATTTGGTACAGTAGCCTTTGTTTGCAATTCCAGAGGTCAAAAGTTTCCTGTAGTTTTTCACCAGGTTTGCACACACTGCAGAAGGGATTTTGGCCCACTCCTCCACACAGATCTTCTCTAGATCAGTCAGGTTTCTGGGCTGTCGCTGAGAAACACGGAGTTTGAGCTCCCTCCAAAGATTCTCTATTGGGTTTAGGTCTGGAGACTGGCTAGGCCACGCCAGAACCTTGATATGCTTCTTACAGAGCCACTCCTTGGTTATCCTGGCTGTGTGGTTCGGGTCATTGTCATGTTGGAAGACCCAGCCTCGACCCATCTTCAATGCTCTAACTGAGGGAAGGAGGTTGTTCCCCAAAATCTCGCAATACATGGCCCCGGTCCTCCTCTCCTTAATACAGTGCAGTCGCCCTGTCCCATCTGCAGAACCCCCCCCCAAAGCATGATGCTACCACCCCCATGCTTCACAGTAGGGATGGTGTTCTTGGGATGGTACTCATCATTCTTCTTCCTCCAAACACGGTTAGTGGAATTATGACCAAAAAGTTCTATTTTGGTCTCATCTGACCACATGACTTTCTCCCATGACTCCTCTGGATCATCCAAATGGTCATTGGCAAACTTAAGATGGGCCTTGACATGTGCTGGTTTAAGCAGGGGAACCTTACGTGCCATGCATGATTTCAAACCATGACGTCTTAGTGTATTACCAACAGTAACCTTGGAAACGGTGGTCCCAGCTCTTTTCAGGTCATTGACCAGCTCCTCCCGTGTAGTTCTGGGCTGATAGGTGATTTCTCACCTTTCTTAGGATCATTGAGACCCCACGAGGTGAGATCTTGCATGGAGCCCCAGTCCGAGGGAGATTGACAGTCATGTTTAGCTTCTTCCATTTTCTAATGATTGCTCCAACAGTGGACCTTTTTTCACCAAGCTGCTTGGCAATTTCCCCGTAGCCCTTTCCAGCCTCGTGGAGGTGTACAATTTTGTCTCTAGTGTCTTTGGACAGCTCTTTGGTCTTGGCCATGTTAGTAGTTGGATTCTTACTGATTGTATGGGGTGGACAGGTGTCTTTATGCAGCTAACGACCTCAAACAGGTGCATCTAATTTAGGATAATAAATGGAGTGGAGGTGGACATTTTGAAGGCAGACTAACAGGTCTTTTAGGGTCAGAATTGTAGCTGATAGACAGGTGTTCAAATACTTATTTGTAGCTGTATCATACAAATAAATAGTTAAAAAATCCTACATTGTGATTTCTGGAATTTTTTTTTAGATTATGTCTCTCACAGTGGACATGCACCTACAATGACAATTTCAGACCCCTCCATGATTTCTAAGTGGGAGAACTTGCAAATTAGCTGGGTGTTCAAATATTTATTTTCCTCACTGTATCTGTTTTCTCCTAGCCGCTACTGTACATTTTCTGAGCACTTTGTCAAAAAATAAATTGCAATATAAAATTAAGTTGCTGTATTTAAATGTATAAACGTTTCTGATTTGAGCTACTGAATGAGTGAGAATGTGGGGAAATCTTAACTGTATTAACACCGAGAGGAACAGTTTAGTCTCACACTCGTGTTCTTACCCCTGGATGGCGCTGATCAGTCGCTCTCCCTTCTCCTTCATCTTCCTCTCCTTCTCTTCTCATCGTTTCCATCTCTACATTGCCCAGCTGGCTTCTGTAGCCAGGAGCAACCACAGGGCAGCCTGCTGAAAGAGCATTGTCAAACGGTGGCTTTACAGCTCTATCTCTCTCTCTCACACACACACACACACACAGATACACAGATTTGCAGCTCAGATGTCGGGCTGTAGCCCGAGGCTTGCAAGCTGGAGCGTTAACTGTGCAAAGTGTCACATCTCAAGCCCCTGTCAGTGTCACTCGCTAACACTACTTCATAAAACTACAGCTAGAAAGCTAGTATAGAAACACCTGTCCCTCCTTTAGAAAAATGTTAAAAGTAACAACAGCAGAAACACTTTAATGCCGGGAAAGCTAACCCTCAAACGCACAACTTAAAAAGAGTCAGCAGGCCTCACAGCAGCAAACACTATAACATGGAATAGATGATATAACACACCAAAACCTCTGTTAATACAGTGCCAAAATGAAAGCAGAGACAGCTTCTGTGTTCATCCACAGCTGTTTAAAGTCGATGAATATATTTTTCTGACTGATGTTTCTCTTTTACACATTTTCCAAATCTGGTTTAATAGAGCTCATTGCTAACGATGATTTATTTTAAGAGTTGTGTGAGTTAAGTTTGAGCTTCAACTTTCTCCACACTGACATTCATTAAAGTAAATTAACACTGGGCCTAGTCTGCTCAAAGACCAACTTTGACCTTGTTGTGCACCCCTTAACAGCTTTCACAGCTTTCATTTTTATTTCTTCTCTCTCACCTTTAATGTCTGTATTCTTTATTTTTGCAGAAGAAAATCTACATGTAGCGCTATCTTTCAAAGCCAGTCTCTTACTTCTGTTTGAATGTAGTTATTATAATTGTGATCAGGAAGTAATTATATGAAATAACTAATAATAAAAGAGAGGCTGATAATATACAGCCTTACAGGCCAATACAATACTTTATATTTCCTAATGTTATGAATCTATACCTCAGAATTGGCAAACATTATTTTTTGCATGATATTATATTGCACATAATATTTTGCTGTGAAACAAATATAAAATAACTAAGAGGTAACCAGGGTTTTGGTTTAAAGTTTTTTTATAATTAATCCTGTAACAATACTAAACATTGTTTAAAAGGATACCATTAAAATCAACGTGCAATCACTGCAAGTAGAATTTCTATTCAAATTGTCTAATAAGAAATGTTAAATGCCACAGTACATTTATTTACAATTTATGGTTAATGTCTTTTTATAGCCGAATGTTCTTATTGTTATTATTATTATTACTATTATTATTATTACTGTTATTGCTAAATAATAAACTGATGCTAGAAATTTCCATTTCCTTGCGGGAGTCATCCCAAAAGGATTAATAAAGAGAAGTCTAAGTCTACATATTGGAAAGTGCAACAGTAATATAGAGAACATGAGAGTGGAGTAAATGGCTAAAAACATTAGCAAACACTAGCATGATCTTTGAAAAATGTACATTATAAAAAGGATAAAAAATGTATTCCACTAATAATTAACAAACAAATCCAAATATAATTGATAAAACAGAAATAACAGAAATAAAAAACAAAATATCCTTTAAGAGAAGCGAAGGAATAGAAGTCAGACTTGGAATTTTTTTTGTTTTATTTTAAATGACAGCTAAAATGAAAGATGAAATATTTAGAAGTTATTTAAAATTTAAAGCGCAGAAACAGCCAGGTGTCATTTATTCATTTTAAGCTGAGCTCAGGGAGCCGACCTAAGAGACTTTAAGTTACAATTAGGGTCACAACAATTCAGAAATGTACTCAGGGGCTTCACTATGAGGTTGCCTCATAAGTAATAACTACAATTGTATATTATAGATTGTCGGGTGCATCTGTTTGTTCAAGTGTTTTAACTTTCATACACATTTCACCATTATAGAAAAGCTAAATGTTAACTCTGTTCAAACGTGACTATTGAAGATGAGCACACAACCATTACAACATCTAAAACCCTTTTACCTTCTCATTACTGTGTTCAGCACTGCTGGGGAACAGCCATGAGTTGGAAAGCAATGAAGGAAAAAAGTTCCCACACAGGTGATCCCTTCATTAACCCTATATTTGTCTAAGCACTAGTGTAATTTTGCATTCATTAATTTTAGATTTATCTCATTTATAAACCAAACCTCTCTAGTTAAAAACATGCATGTTAGACTCTGATTTGATTCGTAATCTGCTCACATGTTATTGTTTTACTGGATTTTTATCATAAAAGCAGTTGGCGTGAATGACTTTCTTAAGTTCTACTGTATGTCATAAGAAAAAATAATTCTCAATGAAAACACTTTTTTTTTTAAATACTCAAAATAAAATGGATTTTTATCTTGTGCATTATAAATTATAACTAAATGTGCAGTTTATTACAAAGCTGTGCTGTCAGTTCAGCGCAAGACACTCAATTAGTATATTCCTGTGTATTCTGCCATTTAGATGCTGATCTTGTGTGTGTTTTATCTGTTAGTGTAAGTCCTTGGGCTGCGAGGGAAGACTTAAAGAAATATGGCTTAGGGTCCTTTTCAAGTATGATGCCGACATGTTAAAAAAAGTATAGAGGTCAGTCAGTATAATTTTTGGAAAGCACTGTTAACAGTAATGGACAGCACAAGAAAAATCACAGAGAATAAAATGGTCTCATCCTGATCAAAACACACAATGTCACCGAACATGTTCCCATGTCAAATGTGTGTGTTAGCAAGAGCAACAACTGGCATGACAGGTTGCTGGATGGGAGAGGGGCATGGCCTTCAGGCATACACATTCTTGAGTGCAGTTGTGTGCTAGCCAAGATTTAGCTAGAGCGCTAGGGTGTTAGGGTGGTGGTGGTGGGCCTGGGATTGGGCGAAATATGGTTTTGTGAGTGTGTTTGTGTGGCAGCTGCAGCCTTCATGCCCCTGGCGGTGTTGTTGTAACCAGGCAAGCCAAGGCCGTCTGCCTGCATTCTTCACCCCCTGGGCCCCCTGCCTGCCACACACACACACGCACATACACACATCCACATACACACACACACACACACACACACACACACACACACACACACACACACACAACAAGGTGCATGCAAGTTCTGTTAGTCAATTGTTAGTGTGTGTTAAGTTGAGATGTTCACTATCTTATAGGGTCGTAGCAGAGTCCTATTTAATTTTCCTAATATTCACGTGTGTGTGATTGTGTTCAGATACAGGAGAACAGTTGAAATTTGCTCTTTAATTATAGCCCACATTCATTGTCACACTCTATATTTTTGGCAAAAGAAGAAAATAGTCTCCATACGTCATCTTATAATGTCTCTCAGTGAAATCCATGCTGACTGGTTATTTCTGGAGATACACACAGCATATGCAGTGTGACGTTAGTTTATTTGGTAGCTTGTTTTCAAGTTGTTTTGATAATGTATGCACTGTCCAATAAATATTTTCTTAAAGTGACACGCTCCACTAGCTAATAACTAGAAATAAAAAAATAAAAAAATGCACATATTCATTTGGGGCTGTTGAATGACAGACCTGAATGCTGCCTCCAGATCTTCTTTTTCTATTACTGTCTCTCTGTTTCTCTAACATGACGTTAGCACTTTCCCTTTGGACCGTGCCTTTAGGACATATGCTCCCACCTGTAAATAAATATGCAAACACACAGCAGAGTTTAGACACTAGCTGTGGGCTACGACTGATGTATACCACAGAGAGGTAACTGTGTCTGTGTTGTAATTAATCTCCTTAGTAGCAGCAGTCAATAGAGAGTGCGGCGGTTTGAGGTGCAGATTGTGAGCAGAGTTTGATTATCATGCTGTCTGGGGAAATTACTGCAAATTGCCTCTTAGCAAAACTTGCTTTTTTATGTCTGCTGGAGAGCAAAATACACGCTTACTACTACGGCTGCTCTGGAAGCTGTTTCGGGTATTTTTTGGAGGATAATGGAGGAATTGTTTCAGTGCAGGTGTTGTGCATGTGTGTCAGTAAAGCGTAGGATCCAGCAGGTGGTGTCCTTTCACCAGGTCAGTGGGGAGGCTCTCCTTCTCTTAGATCCTCGTCACCTACACATCCATTTATCTGTCTGTCCATCGGTCCATCCAGGAATCCATCCCATCCAAGCTTCCTTCCTTCCTTACCGGTTCCAGGCAGAGGCAAGCTAGGCTGCTGTGTGTGTGGGGGTGGGGGTGGGGTGTGTGGGTGGGGGTTTAGTGTAGGGCAGTGCCCGAGCATTAAAAGCCGTATTAAGCCCTAATTAATGAGCGTGCCAGTCGATACAGGCCAGTTATTGGATTTGCTGCTTTAGCTGCTGGAAGGAGCGCTGCCTTAATCACACACACATCCCCCTCTGAGGCAGGGTGTACAAGGTGAGAGAAGGGGTGGATTAGAGAGAGAGAGAGAGAGAGATGTATAAGAAGGCCAGAGGTTGGCGGCTCTCTGGCCAGACAAACTGAGTGTGTGTGGTTGTTTATGTTTGTGCCAAGGTTAAAGCTTTTCTTACTGCATTACATAAACCTTCAGCTTACAACCTGCAGCTACAACCTACATCTCAGTTCACGACCTGACCAACTGATTCACTGGCTGCATGTTCAGCTCACTTACTGTCAGACTATGTGTAAAAGCCTGTTGGCTTTTTGCAGCCGTGTCTGTCCAGTTGGTGCCATTTCTCCAAAATAATAGTATTTTGTATATTTTACTGCATAGTGCCTCAGTTTCACCTAACACCTAAAGACATGAGGACTTGTTTTCTCTCAGACCTGGACTGAGGACAGTACTAACAGGAGGCCTGCATTAAAAACTTGGGCATGTGGATGTTTACCAGGCATGGAAAGTCTAAGCCTTTACATTATGGGAAACGTAGCATAGAGTATTTTATTTCATTTTTTTTATCTTGACACATAGGAATAAAAGTCAGGATAATGACTAAATTATTGTATAATGATGATTAAAGGGGCTGTAATCGACATTCAGAACATAGATATAGTGGCAAACACATATTTGCTATGTCAAGATAAAATGGAGTAATGGCATCCTGAGCAGAGAATGAAGTCACACTCCCTCTGTGTGTGTTGTACTGTAATCCAAGCTCCTCTGTATAGCCGGGCCGGCGGCACATGCAAACCGTAGGGATTTCACGTATTGGGGAACGGCCTGTAAGAGCCATGTGGAGGCAATTGATTGTTGACGCGTCGCCTGCTTTACAAACCTGGAGTGGATTTCAAAACTGGCCACTCATTAGCAAAAAATCTCTAAAAGAATAAAAGAGATGTATCTACATGTACCAAGATCAGAGATTGTGATTTGAGATGTGTGGAGCTAAAGGCCTTCAGTCAACACGTTCTCTCAACGCTTTCTCATCAAAAATGTACAGCTTCAGAACAACAGGCTCTGTTTCTGACCTTTAGGTCCTCTGCTGTGTGTGTGTGTGTGTGTGTGTGTGTGTGTGTGTGTGTGTGTGTGTGTGTGTGTGTGTGTGTGTGTGTGTGTGTGTGTGTGTGTGTGTGTGTGTGTGTGTGTGTGTGTGTGTGTGTGTGTGTGTGTGTGTGTGTGTGTGTGTGTGTGTGTGATAGCTGCTGCACTTTGTGTGTGGCACATCGGTTTTGTCTGTATCTTGTGCCTTGGCACACCACAGCGGGGCTCTGTGTGTGTTACTGTGTGACGTGGCGATGTCCTGCTGTGTGACGGCGTAGGCGGGAGAGTGGGAGGAGGGAGAGAGTGGGGGTGGCTGGTCAGGACAGCTTGGCAGCCGGCTGTAGGAACACCAGGCAGGGAGGGGAGTCATTGCCCTCAGCCTCCAGGACTGGACAGAGCCTCCAGGTCTGGACAGAGCCTCCAGGTCTGAGATTAAGCGCTCAGCAGGCCTTCAGTTGGGATGGAGGAGAAGGAAAGGGAAAGAAGGAGGGCAGGTTATAGAAGCTGAGGACTAATGGTGTTGTAAAAGGTGGCTGAAAAAGTTGATAGATGATGGAGGTGAGTTCCTCACAAAGAGGGACAGGCAGGAGCAGGATTAAACCCTGCGGTGGAAAAGGAGACCAAGCAGGGCAAAGTGAGGACAATGTGGGGGGAGAGCAGCGAGCAGATTGCGGAGGAGAGTTGGGATGTTCGCCTCCCCCGTCTGTCACGCACAGGCAGCCCTGCCACTGCCAACATGACCAGCAGGGCAGGGGCATCTGTCTCCCCCCCAGCTACCTCTCTCTGTCTGTCTCTGCCCCGAAACACAACTCTCTTCATCCTCCTCTTCTCTTCTTCATTACACGCATCAATCCTGCCTTACTTGTCATCTTCTAAACCTGTTTTAACAGTTAAAGATGAGTAGTCGCATGTCAAGTGCAGTGGTTTTCAAAGCTTTTTTGGCTTGTGACATTTTATATCTAAAGAACTCCGACTTGCAATTCTTCCCTACAGACTGCATACAAACTCTGAGCGTTGTTTTCTTCTCAGAATGATTTGTTTGGTTGGTTCTTTGAGGCCTAAAGAGGTCAAACTCTTCTGTAGTTCATAAAAATAAAGTAAAGACTTGTTCTTAACTTGACTTATCAACTCACTACTCCTCAGTCTTCTATTGTTGACTTCTCAGATTTCTATTATTCAGATCCTTTACTCAAGGATAGTCTAATACCACAATGCAAAATACTCCATTACAAGTACAAGTCCTGCATTTTACATCCTACTGAAGTATAAGCACAGAATCAGAATGTGCTTTAAGTTCTTAACTGTAAAAGTAGTTGTAGTGTGTAAATGATGTACTGTATAATCTTATGTGACATTGTTAGGTTGTTAATACTGATGCATCAATGTGTAAACAGAATTTTACTGTTATAGCCGGTGAGGTTGCGCTACTAGTTTAGTTTGTGTGGGTGTGGGTGGGTGGATGAATTAAATAATGGGCTGCTGGTGGGAAATATCTTAACAAACATTCCACCTCCACCCCCAAACACAGTCAACACACTCACTATTCATACATACTTTACCCCTAAACCCCAGCTGGAAAACACCACCTCCCAACACACACACTCACAGTCTACTCCCATTGTGCAGTGAAAGAGGTCATTGTCTGCAGGAGCAGACTCTAATTGGGACGTCCCAGTAATGATCAACACTTTGCTTCATGATTGTACACACAACACAACTTTCTCACCAGAATGTTAACCTGCTATTTAGATTAGAACACAGGGACAACATGTGGCTCCATCCATCCATCTTTGTCCTCTTATCCGGTATCGGGTCGCGGGGGCAGCAGCTCCAGTAGGGAACCCCAAACTTCCCTTTCCCGAGCCACATCAACCAGCTCCGACTGGGGGATCCCGAGGCGTTCCCAGGCCAGGTTGGAGATAGAATCTCTCCACCTAGTCCTGGGTCTTCCCCGAGGCCTCCTCCCAGCTGGACGTGCCTGGAACGCCTCCCTATAACGTTGATATAATGTAATATTTGATCAAATTTGGCCATTTGCTCCAGTGTCCAGACACACTGGGTACTTCTTCCAACACCATTGTTAATGCAAACTAAAATCGCTTTGAATTTAGTGTCAGTCCACCACAGTTCTACATCCTGTAAAAAATGTACTAATTTCAGTTTATGAAGTATTTATTCTTTCCTTTTTAGTGTATAAATATATATACTATTATCGTGGAACTGTCCCCATCATTGTGTTGATGGTTGTGGGGCAATCAGTATTTTTCTCTCTCCCATAATGGATTTAAAACTGATTCAATGCAGTTCTTTTTATAAAGTTGAATTATTCTATCTACCAATTCTTTGTCAAAACGTATACAGAAGATTTTATACCGTAGTCAC
Source organism: Etheostoma perlongum (assembly GCA_026937815.1). Lineage (NCBI taxonomy): Eukaryota > Metazoa > Chordata > Actinopteri > Perciformes > Percidae > Etheostoma > Etheostoma perlongum. The sequence continues at coordinate 22,484,577 of CM049387.1, read as the reverse complement.
TAAGAAACCGTATGTGGATGAGTCACATATGGCTGCTATCCAATCTGTAGAAAATGAATCAGGAACTATTTTCATAACCGAATAATCATTTTAAACATTTTTCTTCAGAGAAACGCCAAACATTAGCAGGTTTGAGCTTCTCAAATGTGATGATTTGATCCTTTTTCCTTCTCATACTTTGAGTAAACTGAATATCACATGACATTTTTCACTATTCACAAGTAATTGATAATGAAAGTAATTAACTGCATCCCTAATCCAAATTATTCATTAGGGTCAATATTGTCTATCGATTTAGTAACTTTTTTTAGTTACAATTTTTCAGATCCTGAATCACCTCCTCTGCACTCCATTTATGCAATGTTCACCTCTGTCACATTCATGTGAACAGTGTTGATTATGTGAGCAACAGAGTCCAGGGATATTTATAAAGCTTTTTGTGGATCCAGCTCTCTTTCAATATTTACAAGATTCAAATTTTTATTTATTTTTTTCAGCCAGGAGGGTACGTTGCTCTTACAGTTTAAGTCAATAGTGTGTGTGTGTGTGTGTGTGTTGCAGGCTGCAACAGTTGGACCGTCACTGTCAGAGCAGCGCCCAGCAGGTGTGTGAGCTGCTGGCCAAACAGAACCAGCTGATGCAGGAGAGAAACACACTCACTGAGGAGATGCAGAACCTACACATAGAAGTATGAACACACACACACACACAATGTGATGGTGCCTTTTCTCTCCAGGTCCACGTTATAGTTGTCAGTTTACTAAAAATAAATAAACGTAGTCTGAGTCTTTATCAGATAGATTATGTTTTTCATTGAATTTTGTGTGTTTGTGTCTTTCTAGAGACGAGTCAATACTCTGTCCACATGAGTCTGTTCTTCCTGTTTGGAACTGGATCTGAAGTCAGAAATTTCCTGTTGACAAGAATATATCACCCAGGAAGGCATTTGTGCTCCTCCTTCTTTTTGTATTAAGGTACTCTGTTTATACTTAATGTTCACAAATGTTTTCTTATCAGAACTGAAAATCAGGTTTCCATTTTATATTTTGCAATACACGGTTACTGTGACATGTTAAACTGGATGTTTTTTTAAACCTCATTCATTAATTTATTTTTTACAGATTTAATAAACAATTGCTGAGCTTTAGGGACATGCTAAATTATTTTTTTCTTCCATTTTTAACATTTTAACTGAGATGAAAGTTCAGAGGATCAATAGTATTTTCAGTGACAAATCAAATAAGTCAACACTACCGTAGCAGATTGACATAGTTCTTTATTGAAGCTGTCTGTAAGAAGGAAAATAATGTGCATCCCTATCATATACATTTTATGTGTAAAAATACTAAGGATGTACAGTGTAAAAAAACAGCTTCATGTTGATGGTAATATGTTGTTTTCACATCCTCGCGGCCTTACCGGCCAGCAACACTGCGTCCTGACAGCTTGAGGGACAGAAAAAGGCTGTTTGATCGATCTGCTGCGTTTCCTGACACTGTCTCAGAATCACATCACCTCTGCTCCGCCGACATGTCCGAGAGCAGAGCTGACTTCAGTATTACAGTGCTTCAGAGAAACATGGCCCACTCTGAGAACATCTGGCAGCTGTCCACAGATGTCTCACACAGCTGTAAAGCTACAGTAGATGGACATGGACATGAAATTAAAACACAATTACACTTTGAAATATTTGTACATGTTTGCCTGTTTTTTTTGTTTGCTGTTTATAAATTAAAGCATTTCATGCTTGTTCATGTTAATAATCATAATGATAGTAGACTAGTACTGAAGAAAGAAGAGAGGGGAGGAATTCTGTCGCAGACACAAGGTCAAATACTTCCAACACTGGAGCCATTTACTGATTACCTGCATTAAGCGCCAGGCAGAGTGCAGTTTGTGATTTTTGGCTGACGCCGTCGGTTCATTAACGGACGAGATCAATACAGAGCAGCTGAGGTCTTTGAAAGGATTTTACATATTCAAATACTATTGGAGTCAGATCTGTTGTGTGATAGTACAGTACAAACAGCAGCAGCTTTAAGAGTGAACACTGTCAGTGCAGCGTCATACCTCACATACTGTCGATTCACACCAGTAAAGCTGTGAGGAGGATTTAAGCATCCAGTTTAAGAAGTTACTGATGTACCCACAACTGATTCAGTCTTTAGGGGAAAACACACATTGATGAAGAGGAAATCAAATCTCCACCTTTCTACTTAGAGGATAATGTGTTTTTATATGATCTCTGACCTTAGAATCAGCATCTGGCATGGTTGCTGCCAGTAAATCAACGTGGATCTATGTAGAGCATTAAACGAGGAGCGTTAAAGGCTCTATGGAAAACTGAAAAGGAGTGTCCCACATGCCAGTAACAGGTCAGTCCTACAGAATTACACTTAGCTGAAATGTTCAGTAAGCTGGTCAGTCTTCATGAACTAAAAATGTTTGGAAAAATCCACTGATGTCACTGACTGCCAAGGTCTTGCCATCGCTAGACATCAAAAGCAACATCAAAGCTATCGTTTGTACGTGGAGGGGAGATGTACTTTAAAAGTCCTAATTTTCTTAAAAACATGAAAAAGAAAAACATATATATAAAACTAAAGCAGGGCTGAATCAGATTCATCTAAATCATGTTAAACGTGATGGATGTAAAAGTGCTGTGACCAAAGCTAGAAAGCGGTATTTTATGAACTCTGGTTTCTAATGAATTTGGCGGTAAGCGTGCACATACAGCTAGAACTCCTCAGTCGCTCCCAGACCTGGGTCAAATCAAAGCTGAAATCCTTCCAAATACTTGGGAGTGTTTGCTTGAGCCTGTGGAGGGTGCCAGCTGGGTGGAAATTGTACTCATTTTGAACTATTGGGCTGCTTCAGCTGTGCCAGACAGGCTCAATCGATCACAGGGAAGTATTTTTCATAAGAGTTCAGAGTGCCACTTTGACTCAGGACTGGTAGCGTGGACAGAGGACTACAGCATGCAGGCCAGCACCATCCATTTCTACTTTCTGCCATCAAGCTCCGTTGCCAACTAATAGCAATTTAATGGATGTGCAAGAGTAAAGCATATGGCCTTTTAAAGCAGCGGAAAACAGGTAATGTGTTGTATAAGAGATATCTGTAAAGGAGGCATTTATTTTTTACAACAAAATCTCTGAAGACAAACTGCTGAGTGAAACACAACTACACCTCCTTACTGCTAATCTTCAAAACAAAATGACATTAAATAAATTAAATAGAAAAGAAATTCAAGTTATCCTCAATGATAATAAAAACATTCAAATAAATATTGGAATACAATTTTCTATACCTAATGAGAGCACATCCCCTGGCGCTCTCTTTAAATATGTGTCATACGGACGATGTGTTCCACACATATTCTGGTAATACCTTTTTTTTTTTTTAAGATGCAGTTGACATTTCAAATTTTAAAAAAATATATTTCCTCACAAATGGTGATTCTTTTACTCTGAAGTGCAGGATGTCAACGTTTTTGACTTATTCTGAGCTAAACCATAAGGCTTACTGGCGTTTGAAGACAGAGAAATTGCGGGGATTTTAAATCTTGTTGGTCAGACTGGAAGACGTGACGACACAAACAAACAAAGTCCAGACCCAAGAAGTGACAGCGCACGTTAATGACAAGTAAAATCTTAAAATAAAGGTGGGATATTGCTCTTTCTCATCTCCAAAGAACTGACTGACCTTACAAACTTACATTTCCTATCCAAACACTATCATTCCTCCTTCTTCTCTATGCTGTCTCGACACAAAAAGTAGCACTTACAGTTCAACATTGAATCTTTCTCGTCCTAACCGCTTTACATTCAGACTTCCTTGCTGCTCGTTTTCTTTCTGCTCAACTTTCACTTCTTTCTCTTTGAATTTTCTGTCGCTCAGCCTTCAGATTAAATATGGGAAGTATTTTTTTCAATAACTAAGTCACATGAGCCCTCATAGTAAACACCTGAAAGATAAAGTGATTTAATTAATACATTTTTTTTTACCTTCTTCAAGCTCAAAAGTAACCTATCTGTCTTTAATGTGTCCTGTCACCTTTTAGCTGTCACATTTGGGTCACAAAACATTAAAATAAACAATGGAGCTTTCCCTCCTACATTCATCAGCCTTTTTTTTCTTAAGGGGCCAATTTCTTTTCCTCAGCCCTAAGAAATGTTTTTTTTTCCTAAAATCATGTAATAACAATAGAAAAGTTAAATATAAAACCGATGCGTAGAACAATAAATAGAACATATATATATATTATAGTCATTGCTATGATTGGTGTAAACCCATAACTGTTGATGCGTACCTCCTCACTGACCATAAGGTCTTTTAAAAACAATCCTTTATAAGAATCTCCCTGGAAACAGGAAATCAGCTGTTACCTCACTCATCATTACATCATAAATTATCACATTATAGATATTCCATCATTCTTGGAACTTTTCACCTGTACTTTGTCTCCCTCCTCATCAACAATGCCCAATCTGCCATCTTGGACTTCTTTTTTCACTCGGTGGGGAACCTGCTCCTGCTGCAGTTTCTCTTTCCTGCACAAAGACAGAGAGGTACAGCTGTGTGGTCCCCTACGCCGTGACGACAACATGTCACGGTAAAGCTTCATCATCAACACAAAGTACAGTTTTGCTTTTGTTTTCCCTTTCGGGGAAGATAATTAAACTTAGAGTATATAAATTAATAAAAACTTGGGGAAACATTCAAACCAACTGTTTTCCTCTCATTTTCACCTCCACAGTGATGGATATATCAACCACCTTGCACTGCATTGTGGGTAATGTAGTAAAGCTCATGGTTTGGGAGCTTCATCCTTCTGAACTGCTGTGCTTTGAAGTGCGTTCTTAAACACAAACCCATAATAGTACCTCACACACACACAACATCCTTTCATCGTCTTAATGTACAGTTGATGTGCAATAGCTTTACATTAGAAGTACTAGCAACACCTGTTCTGCAGCTGTACAAGCAGAGATGGTAATGCAGTTGATTGATGTGTTGCTGGCGCCTGTTAAATGATCTGCAGCATTAAGCTAGTAGTGTAGCACCGGGTTTTAGTAGTAGCAGTTTATTAGTAGTAAGAGTAGTAGAACCTGTAGTAGTTGAAATAGCAGCAACAATAATAATGAATTGCACAGAGCCAACCTGAGTCAAATCCTGCTCAACAACATAAGCTGTAGGATTCTGCTCGCTGATGACAACTGCTCCCTCAATGCCAAGCAACCTCAATCAATCCCAGAATTATTTAGGTGAGGATTTGAAATCAGACCCAAGTGACACTGAGTCTGAGTATCTGTGTTTGCAAAAGCCTGAGATTAAACCGGTAATGGCAGTTTAGGTTTGAATGACTTAAAATGCTATATCTTCATCTTATAGATAAGAAGCCATAGATATGTCTCCTTAAAAAAATGCATCAGCTGTTGTCTAACTTCATCAGAAGTATCTGTTCTTTTAGAGTTTGGCAGGACCGACACATGTCAAAGCACAGCAGGGCACCGGTGATGCTCCTGTCATTAAAGGGACATTACATAGTAACTCATCACATCACAGTTCGGATCACCTAGGGTTGCAGTGCAGGATAAGAAAGTAATTTTGACATTTTGGAAAACGGAATTCACAAAAATTAAAAAAATAAGAAGCAGACTGCAGAGGTGAATAAGAGGAGGAGGAGGAGAGGAGAAGGGCAAACTCCTTTAAGTCTTTCTGGGTCAGTCCAAAGCTGGGGATCTTTTGTCCCACACTGATGACCTCAGAGAGCAGCTGTAATGTTGTCACCGTGATGGCCAGTTCATTCCCGTCCACTGGCAGAGTAGGAGAACTGTGGGAAGTGAGGCCTTCTCTCGTTGTCCAGACAGTCCATCCCGTCCTCATCAACTAAAGAAACGTGGATTTAGAGGTATTCATTAAAAAATAAAGTACATTTTCAGTTAATACAAATACATATAATCAAATAGGAAATGTATACCATATAAAAACATTCAAACATTACAAAACATTGTGTTTGTGCTACATTGTTGTACTGTAGATTTAAACAGAACATCATTAACAAGTGTGTCTGTGATGTGCAAATCTCTTACTAACATACCAATGTGCGACCTACAAAAGAAGTGGAACCTCATATTAGCACAGAGAAACACATTGGTTCCACTCATCCATAATTCAGTGCTGAACATTTTGAAACCGGCATCTTTATTTCAAAAGCCTGTGAAAAGCTGCATGTGGCCTGAGGACTATTGCAGAAACACTTGAATAAACAGACAATGGCATATTGAGTGTGTGTTACCCCAGTTAATAAGTTGAAATGCCTCATGTGAAGAAATAGCGTGAATACTGATACATTGTTTTAGACTGCAATTATTAAAGTAATCAAAGTGAGTAAAAAACTGACTTTGATCACTATCAGGTGCTAATGCAACTGAATGACTGTGGAGCTTAACAATTTATTCCAATTTATAATCAAAACATATCTTCAGAATCTCTTCAGCTAGGTAAAGAATGAACGTGACAGTTCATAAAATTTTAATGTGGGAATATGTTTGTACGTATGTGTGTTAGAAAGAGAGAGAAAGACAGACAGAAGACACTCACATTTCTCTGGTGGGGTGATTGTGATGGTCTGGGCTGTGAACTCCTCGTCAAAGTATCTGGTGTCGGTCTCCGACGTCACCTGAGGCTTGAAGGAGGGACCATCTGGGGCAAAAACGTGAGGAGGACACAAAGATGAAAGAAAAGAATGGATTATGCAAGAACTCTTCTAAACTACAGAGAAGCTGCTTGAAGGACACCAACCTCGGATGTCTAAAAACCTGCAATCGGAGGCCCAATGGACAAATGGTCAAGGAGCATACCACATAACTGCAACATTCACACAGAAAGAAAAGAGAGAGTTCTCCGTGCTTCTGCAAACCACAACAATCCGGTGCAACCAGGGCAGGACCAAACAGTAACACAGTAGAGTAAAACATACATACCACTCTCTTTCTCTCCACATTTCCTGTCGATTTCTGTACTGACGGTCTGAAGAATAATAATAATATAATAGCTTTATTTATATAGCACCTTTTTACAAGAGGCTTTACGATAAAAGATAGAGGTAAATAAGATCCAGAACTAATAAATAAAATATAAAAAAAGAATATAAACTGTTACAACAAATACCATTGTAAAAAAAGAAAAAGCCATAAAATAAAAGGGAGTCTTAAAAAGAGAGTTCAGGAAGCTGTTGAACCCCCTGCCTTACGATCTCAGGCTGGCAACTGAGATCCCTGAGATCGCTGGGAGTTCAACAGCTGAGGGGCCCGGACAGCAGGTTGAGATCTTGTAGTGTATGTATTAGTAGGGCCCAGCCAGAAGATCTCAAGCAGTGATAAGGCTCTTAGAGAATTAGCAAATCACATACACAAAATCAATTCTAAAACTCAAAGGTAACAAGTAAAGGGCAGAAAGGATTTGTGTGATGTGGTTACTTTTCTTAGTGTGAGTTAATTAAAAGCCTGGCAGCAGCACTTTGTATCAACCACATTCTTTGAATGTTTTGCCTGCTGATAGCAAAATAAAGTGTGTTGCAATAATTGAGAGTGAATGAATATAAGCATGGATGAGCTTTTTTTAAGTCTGCAGATGAAAGCAATGATCTGATCGTGGCTGGAAGTCTCAACTGGGCGTAGCAGGACTGCACCACTTTAGTCACTGGAGTATCAAAAGAACAGAGGAGCAGAAAAGGAAGAGATGTTTCCAACAGATAGGAGATGAACCAGTCCAGCACTACATCACTGATTCCCACCTTTTTTTCAGATGGCTGATTAAGACATCATGGTCAAAGGCTGAGCTGCATGTTAAAGTGCTGCTGAATCTCCACTATTCTATTGGTTAAATGATTACAAAACTGTTTGCATCTCTCAGGGTTGGATTCTACAGCTGGCGAGGTAGGGGTGGGAATCACCACACACAATACAATATTGTTGCAATTTTAAACATATTGCAATATCCTGCAATATATTGCAATTTATTATCTTTTTTCCAACTTCTAATTTTTCCCAATTTCAAATGATGTCCCCAAAAGGAAACTTTATCAACATCTGTTTTATCTAAAAAGATACATTTCTCTGTTTGTTCATATCACTTCAATTGTATTGCAGCAAAATATGATTGTGGAGCAGACAAACTACCAACACATAGATAATAAAAGATTGATAATTGGTACCTGTGTATTGATATAGTATTGCCACTGAAAATATTGCGATACTATGCTGTATCATTTTTTTCCCCCACCCCTATGGGTAGGTGAGGGACCAATTAAAGGATTTATAGTTTTAAAAAGGATTCTAAGATTGTGACTCTGTTTAGTAATTAACTCAGAAAAATACGTGTTCCTTGCTTCCTTGATTGCACACAGGTAAGTTTACATTAGATTTTTTTTAGAGAAGCAACGGAGGCACTGTTTTTATTTTTTTGCACTTTCGCTTTGTCTTCCTGCATTATTTTTATAAGTTCTTAAAGTTTTCAGCTTTTTGTATTTGACTGGAGCTACAGAGTCTAGAATGTTTGAACAAGAGCGGCAAGCTCCTCTTCTCTTTGGTGAGGCCATGTTGTTTACTGGTATCAAAGATATGTTTGAGGCAGTAAAAGCTTGAACCTGGAAGCACACATCAAGTTCACATCACATCATCCACACAGAAACCATGGGAGAGCACAAGGTCAACAGTGTGCCATTTGTCATGGCTGGGCTGCTTCACATACTGGGTCAAATTAAAAGAATCTAAAAGTTTGAAAAAATTGAAAGTAAACAAGCAGAAAGGCGATATGTGATATTAAAATAACAGAGAATAAGAACTCATATTGTAACATGATGACTGATAAAAGGTCTGTAAAACCAGAACCAAGTTTAGGGGGTTGGTGAATTAAAATACATAAAATGGGCCGTTTATTTTTGTTAAATAAAACAAAGACTCTCAAAAGTGGAAAGCAGCCAAGCAAGACTGAGGAACAGCTACAATTATTTTTGGTGTATTAGTGCAAGGCCGACTAAAACATTCAGAGCTTGGTCCTAGTGGGAGTGGGACAGGATAGGACACACCTCCTCCTCCGCTTTTTAACTGTGGAGGTGAGCAACCTGATGTTGTTAGTGCCAGCATGCACAATAACAATATGAAAAGAGGGGTGTATGTCGAGGAGAACCGGAATTATTTAAATAAAATCAGCTGTCTAGCTTTTGTGAGACAGAATGTAAATGCACCAGGAAGCTTTAGAAATCGGTTGATGGGTTCACCAACAATTAAAATATCACTTATCTCAGTTTCCAGGTCTCCTTTGTAAATGGAAAGCTTTGAGTCAGCTCCCACCCTTCAGCAGCATCAAGGTAGCCTTGCATCATCTCGATATTTCAAAAATGTCATGTGTTTGTGTTATTAGACTATGTGTTGTCTCTATGCATTTATACTTAAAACTTGTGTGTTTTACCAAAAGGAAAGCAGGGAGGAGAGAGGATATGGTAAAGGAAAGGAGGAAAAGAAGGGAGAGAGGAGAGGAAGTGAAAAACAGGAGAGGCGGTAGAGAGAACAAGAGAGGAATAAAGAGACAAAAGTGAAGGGAGGAAGCTCAGCACCTGTCTAACATGTTGTGATAGGTGTTGCCACACAGGACCTGGTTATTACTAGGTAGTGTTATACGATTAAACACATGATAATCCTCCAGGATACAAGGTCACACATCTCCAATATGCTTTGTGCTTTATATGGCTGCTTTTCTGTCTGTGTGATATGTGTCTGCTCACATGTGTTACAGGAGTTAACCCTGACCCTGCCAATAAAATTCACGGTGGATTACCACGGTGTGGAAACCACGTGGTCCCAGCTTTATCCGAGTCTCCTGAAGTTGCCACACAGGCGCACTGCCTAGCCTACGGTGCGTTTCTTGAAGTCGGAATCATGACGTGAGGAAGAGATGACAGCGTTCAGGACATGTATCAGCCTTGTAAAAAAGGCCATAGTAATACGTGCTCTCTCTCCTGAGATGATTGACCAATCAGTGACGAGAGTCATCGCTCCTGCCGATCACTCGCGCTCAGACAGGAGAAGGGGACAGAACAGCTGTAAACTGACTTGTTGAAAGGATGTACACTACCGGTCAAAAGTTTGGGGTCACTTATACATTTCCATACCACTCCATTATAGACAGAATACCTGCTAATTTGGGTGGGGGGGCTGATCTTTAATGCAATATCTACATTGCCCATTATCAGCAGCCATTCATCCAATGTTCCAAAGGCACATTCTGTGTACTAATCTATCATTTAAAAATAAAAAACTAGAAAAACATTGGAGAACCATTTTACTATTATGTAAGCACATAATGTAATCTGAAAACGACTGCCCTGGTTAAAAAAGCAATGCAACTGATCTCAGCTGGCATTCTGTCTACAATGGAGTGCAATGGGAATTTCTATGTGACCCCAAACTTTTGACCGGTAGTGTAGGTAGCCCAGAACGTAAGTTAACACTATTCTGTAGCTTGCTAAACTGTTATGGGTTTTACCGCCTCATTATCTGTGTAAACGTTTAACTTACGTTTATTCATATTTCAAGTGTTACTGTATATTACATATTATCGCCTTGATAATACTGCTGTTGCTGTGTTTCTTATTGCACAGCTGATAGATGTGCAGATTGTTTAGTATTACTTGTGCAGCCACGTGTTGATATTCAGGTTGTAACGCAAAATGAAACCATATCCATATAAACAACATTAGGTGCACCGGTGCGATCTAGAGGAAAAATATTACTCGCGCCCTAGGGCCCTAACAGACACTAACTAGCACCAACTACCGATTACTACTGTCTGAAAAACAACACAGACGGGACAAAATGTTGCGTTTACTGGTAAACTGGTAAACCTTGAGACCAACGTATAACCGACTGCTATCTGTTGAATTTTCCTCACGTTACTCTGTCCACTGTGACTGTCTACATCTAGAAACTAAGCTGTGCTGTACACTGTTACACGTTTTGAAACTATTTCAGCTTGGGTAGGCCTATCAGTGCTTTATTAGACAATAGGAAACACTGGCACAGTACAGAGGGCAAACTCACACTTTTACCATCATGTTTCATACCTTTTTATCATAGACGCCCTGCCAGTCAACGCCAGAGAAGAAACTGTGTCTCATTATTTCTTTAGCGTCATCTGGTCCTCCACCAAGCCTTCAGGACAGAAGAGGAATGTTAAAATAAAACTGAAATCAGTAGAAGCAACATATGATTTGAACCAACAAGCTAAACAGAAAGTAATCAAAATTCTAAAAGTGATGAGGATATATTTATTACTTAAAATAACTTGAATAAAAGTGAGAAAAACCCCTGCATCTCCTGATTTGTTCACATCTCTACATTTTAAATACAGACAGTTAAATACACTAAATTACATGCACACACCGTTTGTTGGGGTCTTTGATGAGCAGGCCTGACAGCAGGGACTTGGCGTCCGATGAGAGAGTGCGCGGGAACTTGATGTCCTCCATGAGTATGAGCTCAAACAACTTCTCGTGGTCCTGGTTGTAGAAAGGCAGTCGGCCGCACATCATCTCGTATGTCACCACACCCAAACCCCACCAGTCCACTGCACGGCCGTAGTCATTGTCCTCCAGGACCTAAGGAGAGTTGAGAGAGACAGAAAACAGCATGTTTGCGTTTTTAAATAGGTCCATTTGTTTTATTGGACATCTGCTTTTGTTCTGCAGTTCTGCATTTATTTTATTGGACAATATAGACTGCCCAAGGTATTCGATGAAGAGGCAGATGAGAAAGGAAAGACAGTAAAGAAATCCAATAGTCCATTTTGCTCGAGGGATGCACTAAAAAAAACAGTAAAAGTTGACTGAGGAAAACAGAAGTGGTCCCACAGATAACAAGGGCTGAGGTGTAGGTATCTCAATACACAGACACACACATACAGAGGCAAACATCATGGGATGGCTGGTCTTGAGAGACCCCTATTAACAGTAAGGGAGTCAGTTTGCTGCTGTGGCCCACCAGATGCCCCCTATGGTCAGTGCCAGCTCTCCCTGGCACACTGATCCTTCTCTTGGCAGGGATAGAGAGGAACGTCCCTGGTTGGAAAAGGCAGGAACAGCCCGCAACATGGTTCAGGGCTGCTAGCACAGGTACTGTACTGTGAGCTGTTGTGTCTTGTGTGCATGCGTGCGTCGGTGCATGTGTGTGCGTTTTTGATGGTGAAAGAGGTCCTGTGAAAGAAGTCACGCCTGTATCAAAGTCTTGTGTCTGGGCTTCCTGCACTCATTCCCTGCCTACTCTCCTTACTCTGTCTTTTCCATCCAGTCTAATCCTGTCTCTTTTGGCCTCTAATCATGTCTTCCCTCACTCACCTTTGGAAGAGCGAGCAAGAGGACAAGGAAGCAAAGGAAGGCAGACTCTAGAAGAGAGGTATTTCAGTTCCTGTTAAGGCCCTCATTGACATAATAAGCTTATTAACATGATGAATGTGTATGCACGCTTGTGTTGTTAATGTGTGTGTGTGTATGTGTGTGTGTGTGTGTGTGTGTGTGTGTGTGTGTGTGTGTGTGTGTGTGTGTCAGACAGGCAGACAGACAGACAGAGCTGGAGAGCAGCCAGAATAACATATGTTGTACATCTCGCCAATAATAACATCTCACTCACTGTTAATAATGGTCCCGGAAAGAAGAACACTAACAGACAAAAATACATGAAGTCAAACATGCACAAAAACATGTTTTATAACCCTAATAATATAAATGATATAATAAAACTATACAGCATATGTCACATTATATCAAAAATTTAAAAAACTGTAAACTGTAAAACTGTAATACATGCCGTTAGTAGAAGTGAGTTGTGTGGCAGATGCATATAGTACATGTGTCACAGATATAAAGTATATTATATAGTTTGATTAGATTAGAGAAGTGTCTATGCAAACTGCAAACTGACTGTGTAAATACATAATCTACAAACTACGCAAACCAAAAAATCATACTGAAATTTAACTTAATATTTAAGTATTTATGCTCTACACTGACATTTGTTTGGAAGCTCAGATTTCAGGCATATGAACATTCCAATATTTGTGACAAAAAGATGAGAAGAAGGTGGTTTGAGATTAAAGTATTCAGCATTGTAAATACTGCCAGCTTTTATGGTGGATAATATACATGAGTATGGTATTTCTAAATTACTGTAATCTGTGTGATGCTACTTCTAAATCATTTTATATAAAAGTCATATCATTAGCGAACAGACAATTTATATGGATTTATCGGCACTTTGAGAACCAATTCTCAGTAAGGAGCAAAAAAACTTATTTTAGTTAGTGATAAGTATTCAATGTTATGTTGATATTGCAAATGCGGAATCCTGCTTCTTCAAGCCTAATATTCTGTGAGAAACTAGCTGTAATTTAGTCCACAGTATAATCAAAATAGTTATATTTTTCTTTGTTTTACTTGACAGTTTTGCCATATACATGTTAAATAAGGGTGCAGATGAGGTGTACAACTCCAACTATAAATAATGTTAAATGTCATTATGCAATGAGAGAAAATACCAAACAGCTGCCTGCGAGTTTCCACATCAGCTCAATGCTACAGAAAGCTGGTCATTAGCTAACTGAGCTCACACACTTGAAACAACACTGCTAATTATGCAGGTGGCTTCTTCAGTTTGTGCGAGTCAACATGTGCGTGGAACTGAATAATAGCTATAAGTGCTATTTATGTGCATGTGTGTGTGTGTGTGTGCGCACGTATACGTGTGTGTGAATTACACTGTTCACCCTGTTGGCAGGTGCAGAGAAAAGCTGGGGGAACGAAGCGCACGGACAGCTCCAGATATACTATTGATTGGTATGGCTGGAAGAATACTCTCTCTCACACACACACACACACACACACACACACACACACAATTTATTTGTCCATCAAAATCATAAAGTTTTGAGATCGAGGCAAACTAGTGTTTTAGTCCCTGTAGCTTGAGGAGGGACCTACACATACACAGTATGCAGTTTATGAAATGTAGAGCAGCTTACAAGACAGTTTTTTTTTCTACAGGCCTGTGTGTTGAGTCTTTGCAAAAAAAGGTACAGAAATGTATCCAAATGCAGGCAGTCCAGTTGGGCATGTATATGTATATGCATGTCAGTGAAAGTGAGTGAGTGTGTGTGTGTGTGTGTGTGTGTGTGTGTGTGTGTGTGTGTATCGCGGGACCGAAGAAAGTGGTGGCAGCTCGGTTACAGGCAGGGAGCAGATTAATCCACACAGAGCCAGAAGGCTGCCCCACAGCCTTAGGCATGAAGGCATGGGAGTGTGTGTGTGTGTGTGTGTACAGTATGTGTGGTTATGTGTATATTTTGGAAACAGACAGGACAAATAAATAGGACAAGATGGTAGAAGTAGAAGTATCAAATTAAATAAATCAGCAGGAGACAAGAAGAAGAAGAAGAAAAAGAAGAAGAAGGGAAAAGCTCTGATTAAAAGCAACCGTGAGAAAGAAGGTCTTGTCCTGTCCTGGTCCCTACTGGGGCAGCCATGTGGCAGTTAGATGCTGCTTGCGGGGCGGGGGCTTTGGCAGCCTGGACAGGACTAGATGGGACGGGACGGGCACACACAGCCTGTGGCTGTAGCAGCCCAAATACCCAGCAGGCTAGAGGGAACACAAACATACACACACACCTCATATACTGGGCACAGTGAACAAACAACCACATATTGTCGGTGTCACACAGATACCTTCTATCTCCAAAAGTGTCATGTTTTGGAAATTGGTTTATGTTGACATTGTTCTGACATTTTGCAATGTTTTACAAATGTCTGACAGTGATGCTATGTCTATGAAACATTTACATTTACAGTCAAATAAAAAAATCACAATGCATGACATATCCAACATACAAACAAAACAAAACAAACAAATAAATGGAAAATGCCCAAATCCATCCTTTTCAACACTTAATAAAAATAACCACAAGGAAATGTGTCATACACAAAATAAAAAAACACCCCCATTTGCTTTCTTTGATTCTGTTCCATACCTTAACACTGCTTATTATTTATTAATCTTCATTTTTGACTATCCTTGAAACAAATAACATTCGATCTAATGCTTTGCATGTTCGGCTAAAGAATTATTCGCTTATAGTGTTGTTTTGAAGTATTTGAGTTCCTTTAGGCACGCAGCAGACACAAACCTTCTTTATTCACTTCTCATCTGCCCTTTTCACTGATGGCAAACATGGGAACTATGTGAATTTCACTCCTGTAACCCTGAAATATTTTCTCTCCTTTCTCATCTTCCTCTGTCTTCAACCCCCACCTCCCCCTCTCTCTTTTTAATCCCGGCTACTTTGCATCTCTGTAACTTGGCTCCGAGCAAACTGTGTTATTTTTACACGCGGGCGGGCGAGCAGAGCGTGCGGGCGGGTGAGTGGCGGCGGCGGTGGTGTAGATTTCCAGGTTTTTTCCGAGCACCTTCCTCCAACCTCGCCCATCTGCCGCCATCTGCCTCGCTTTAGCCCGCACTTTCTACTGCAATCACACACACATAAATGCACACAGACGCACATCCTGTGAAAAATAACCAACAGCTTCCAATCGGCTTTTGGCACGCAAAGGAAGGGACTCTAAAAAAAAAAAAGCACAAAATGCCTTGCCAAATTGTCCTCCATACTTTTTTAAGTGGAATATACACTATGCCTGTCCCTTCCTCATTCATCTTCACATCTACACCGCTCTGTCTCCACCACCCACAGTCCTGCAACGCTCTCGCCAGTTGATCTGCTGGCCTTCTAGTGAAGCAGTGCTGATGGCTGGACAGCGGATGGCTACAAAAAACTATTACAAGAATGTAGTTATGTGTGTTTGTGCTGTGCCCTTTTCCAATTCCACCAACACTCTCATTCACACAATAAGCGGCATATTTACTGTTCACCCTGATTTTACGGAAAGTGTTTGCCTGTGAAATCTTCACATTAAAATGTCTATGCATAAATTCCACTGTTAGGTTTCAAACGATACGATATCATCACAATACTTATGTCACAATACCATATTATTGCAATTTTAAACATATTGCAATATTCCACGATAGATTGCAATTTCTTACCTTTTTCCATCTTCAAATTTTTCCCCAATTTCAAATTATGTCCCCAAAAACATCTGTTTTATTTGAAAAGATAAATGTCTCTGTTTGCTCATTTCATTTACATTTTATTGTTGTAAAATGGGATTGTCAAGCAGACAAACGGACCAACACATATATAATAATAGATGGATACTTGGCGTCCGGAAAATATTGCAATACTATGCTTTATCGATTTTAAAGTATAGTATCCCCACCCCTAGTAGTCAGTGACATTAATGTGAATTGATTCTGAGATATGTGCCTTTGGATTTGATGCTTGTATTTAATCAAATTAAAAAGGAACTTCTCCTTGGATTGCCATTAGTAGTAGATTTTGTGACATTATATTTTACCTTATACATGTACATCATACCTTACTTTTGGTTGTTAGACACCCAGGAAAGAATGATTATTCTACAGTAATTTATACTTTACTGTAATTATAGGGCTACATACAGTAGTGAACACATGGGTAAAATGGTGGTCAAGATAAAAGAAAATACTTCAATTTATGAAAGAAACATCTTAGAAGATAAAAAAAGAATAGGAAATGAATGAGAGAGAAAGAAATCAAATGGAAACCAGAGAAAAAAAAGAAAACATATAAGAAGAAAATATAAAAGTTACCTCAGGTGCAAGGTACTCGGGCGTGCCACAGAAGGTCTTCATTGTAGCAGCGTCTGTGATGCCCTCCTTGCAGAGGCCGAAATCAGTGATCTTCATATGGCCATCTTTATCCAGCATGAGGTTTTCCAACTGGAAGGAAAATAAAATATACATACAAATATAAATTCCCACAATTCAACTTTCACCATCAGAAATTGATTGCAAAGGCATGGAATAATATTTTATCATTTATCATTTGTGACTGAGAATCAACACAATACTGCTTTTTTAATTGACTAAAATTAGTCACGGTTTTACAGGTAACGAGAACCATATTGCTCTACCCCACATAGTGGCAGTACACACACTCAGATACACAAACAAGCAGAGTAGGGAAATAAACTTCAGGCATGTAGTGGAGCCACTAATCCTTTTAATTTTAATGGCTGAAGTGTTTTTCTCGCTCTTTTTCTCCTTTCTGTTTTCTTGGCTGCTGTGAGCAGGGCTGGGGCCAAGGCTGCCAGGCAGAAGCTCAGACAGAGCCATCTACCTCTCTACCTCTGTGGCATCAGGACCCCCTCCCTTCCTCTCTTCCTCCCTGCCTGCCTCCACGTCCCACACTTATTTACTGCTTTATGTCTGTTTGAGCTTGTCCCTGTCCCTTTCTTTAATTACTACACATCCTGAGTAATTCCTCTCCTCCTGGATGAAAACTGGATGGGGGGCTAAAAAAAGTTTTCCCTCAAATATCTAATCACTCTCATCCATGCCCCCCAACTAGCCTTCCCTCTCTGTTTCTGTTTACCTTGAGGTCCCGGTACACAATCTTGGCTGAATGCAGGTAGTCAAGAGCCGAGACAATCTCGGCGCCGTAGAAGCGCGTGCGCTCCTCTGAGAACACCCGCTCTCTGGACAAATGGAAAAACAGCTGCGGGAGAAGAGTGAGGGTGAGAGAGGGAGAGACAGAGAGCAGGCGGGAGAGAGAGAGAGAGAGAGAGAGAGAGAGAGAGAGAGAGAGAGAGAGAGAGAGAGAGAGAGAGAGAGAGAGGGGGAGAGACAGCAGGGACGGCACAGCAATAATTACTGATTTATTGGAGGAAATTAGCACAACACAAACTGGCTGCCCGCACCATATTGAGATGATAGATAGCGGAGGGGAGGGTGAACGGGGTGTGTGTGTGTGTGTGTGTGTGTGTGTGTGTGTGTGTGTGCGTGAGGGGTGCACACGGAGTGGGACTGAGTGGGGGGTGGGCGAGTCTCGGAGGAGGGCGGGTGGAAGCGCTCAGCAGCTGGCGCCTCATCTAGCAGGCCTCCTCGGCGCACACACACACACACACACACACACACACACACACACACACAGTCACATACCTCTTCCATGTTACCCTCTGGGCTAGGTTGGCATGGTGCTGACGTGGAGTTCGGCAACAGGGGCCAAATCAAGGGTTTAATCAATACACCAGTCTAGTTAAAGACATGCAGACCGCTGCTGCAGCCGCCGCCAACACTCCCCCCACCCTCCCATTTCAACTGCCTCCAGTGCAGCACTCATTAGTGGCCTAACTGGCCTTGCCCCCTGAGCCTCTGTCTTCATTTACTCTATTCTCAAACCCATCCTTCTCTGTTTTTGGCAAGAAGCTCGTTTCCATACTTTAAAGAGTACACAACTTGCTTTTATTTCCCAGGTGGTGTGACCTGCCATTTCTCCTCCATCTTGCCTTTTTATCACACCTCACATTCCATTTATCTCTCTCTCTCTCTCTCTCACGCTCTCTCACGCTCTCCCTAGTTGTCAAGTTGTCACTGTCAAACAGCTACACATGTGGCACCAAAATGACATCAGCCTGCTGTGGCACACCAGTCAAGTTGTACAAATTACCAATGAGGCCAAGGGGCGCACATCTCCCCATTAATTGTTCAGGGAGGTTTGCATATGGCCGCTGGAGTGATGCTCACAGACCACCTTGTGCAAATGGTGTCAGTGTGTGTGTGTGTGGTGGGGGTGTGGTGAAAGGGGGTAACACGACAGGTGGGCCTTCATCAGTGTACTGGCAGCTGTGACTGTGGCAGGTTTGTAATAGGTTGTGTGTGAGTGTGTGTGTGTGTGTGTGTGGCTGTGTATGTGTGTGTGTATGTGTGTGTGTGTTTTTGAGGCATGTGTGGTCACAATTTGTCCGTTGAGGTAAAAATGTGCTGTGTGTTTGTCTAAGTATGTGTGTGTTTGCGGGTGTTTTCTCTGTGTGTGTGTGTGTGTGTGTTTGCTCAGGCCTGGCGCTGGCTGAACTGCCTAACTAACTGGGAAGGGAGCAGGTGACAGTTACACTGAGGGAATGAACCAAGATTGCAAAAACGGCCCGATTAAAAATCTGAGAAATGGAAAAGTGGGGGATTCCAAACTCATTTTGTCTCTGACTGTCATTCTGGCTATATCTGCCCCATAGGTGTGTTCATAAATAGACACAAGCAGGAGAGGGATGGAACGGAAAAGAAAGATGAGAAGGCAAGCGAGAGGCCAGTTGGTTGGCAAATTAACTGTGTTAGAAAGCAATCGAACAGCCAAACTTTCGGCACTTCTTGAATGTTTGCCCGTCTTAACATTCCTGTGCTGCACTACTGTTGCAGAGTCACACATCTCCACTTACACATTATTTCCCTATGTAAAAACTGAGTGTTATCTGTAAGAGACATTCATAAACCCAAACAAATGTTTAGGAAAACATCTGAAATAATATTTAAAACAACTAATTTACACTTGGTATACATTCTGTGTGTATTCATTTTGTTTATTACACAGCTTGGTTGAATCTGGAGGAATTATAATGCTGCTAATTCTTTAGAACAGATCGTTGCTAAGTATAACAGGCCGTTGCTAAGTATAACAGGCCGCAGGACGCAGTTCTGATCACTCTGGAGGAAAGCCATCAATCCGCTAAAAGAAGTTTGGGTTATTTATCATCTATGGCAAAAAGTGGGGAAATGTGGAGCTAGATCAGTCAGATCAATTCAGACAAGGCAGCAAATCTGGTGAACGCCTATTGCTACATCTTTATATAGTAAGTAACTTCCGCCGTAGGGACAATAACGTTAATTAGTTACACTGCAACATTGTGTTTACAGGTGTGTCAACTTCAGCGCATGTACAAGAAGGAAACAAAATGATTGAGAACAGAAAGCTCAAAATAAATATTCCCAAAGAAGTCCCATTCACCTTGTTCTACTGTAGAGACGGAACAGACTATTTTTCTTTACCGGAAGCGATACAACGATACGTTTTTAAATCAATAAAATCCTTTTTAAATTGATAAAATCATTTTATTCTTTTTAATTCAATACAATCCTTTAAAAATCAATATTATCGAATAACCCCAATATATAACTATTATTTAACAAATATTTACTCATAAAATTTAGGACAAAAGTGCTAAGACAGAGTCATCTGCGCTAAGACAGAGTCATCTGTTTTAGTTTAGGTTCGTCTGACTTTTAACACACGCTTTGAGTCTACAGTAGAATATGTGGAGTGCCTAATCTCTGTCAGTTGGTGTGGTGGAGTTGTGGTTTAACTGGCTGTTCAGAGCAGTAATACAAAGACGGGTAACCACATACAGCACAACCATCCTGAAAGTGTGTGCGTCTTACCTCTCCTCCGTTTACATACTCCATGACGAAACAGAGGCGGTCTTTAGTCTGGAATGAATACTTCAATGACTGAAAGGAGGAGAACCACACACACACACACACACACACACACACACACACACACACACACACACACACACACACACACACACACACACACACACACACACACACACACACACACACACACACACACACACACACACACACACACACACACACACACACACACACACACACACACACTTTATATAACGTAATTGATTCATGTGTGTCTTAAACATAACACCATTTAAGGAACAGTTTTGTCAGCAAATGTTAATTGTGTCTGTTGCTTTGTTTTTTCCCCAATTTGCCCTCATGTAACCAGATGTATTAAATCTTGCATTAAATAGTGAACTCCAATTATCCCACAGTGCAATGGGAAATGTAGTATATAAGTGATTTTTACTAACCCAGGGCTATTTATCATGAAGTATTTACTGACACAATAGCTTTCCCTTTTATTTCTGTACATAGGGGTGACTTGAATAGCATCAAATATAATGTTCTGATTTTGCCAAACAAAACATTATGCATTTGTCTTCAACAGTGAATGCACTCCTTATACAGAGCACAGTAAAGTGAATGAGCAACATTGCACGCAGCGAGAAGTCTGGTCCCATTAAAGTTTAAACAGCACAAGCAGAAAAACGTGATCATTCATAGTTTCAAACGGTTTATTTCTGTATTTGCTTATTAAAAGCAAATAGGTGTGTTTTCCTTCAACAGTGAAAGCTGTTAAACAAAAGAATAGTTTGTGTGAGTCCCTTTGTGGCTGCAAGCGTGAACTTAGATGTGAACTGTAATTGCTCTCATGACAGTGTGTGTGTGTGTGTGTGTGTGTGTGTGTGTGTGTGTGTGTGTGTGTGTGTGTGTGTGTGTGTGTTTCCAGAGAGTGTAATAGAAATGAGCAGAGACTTATGTCGTTGTACATCAAAGACAGTGTGTAAAGCTAACAGATGTGGCCGTTAATGTACTACAATTTGGTGCCTAACTCCTAATTAACCTCAAGAGACTCAGGTATATACTGTATAGGATCAATATGCTGTCTGCGTATGAGACATGTACTCTTACAGATGTTGATACATTTGGATATGCACATGTGTCTGAATCTAAACCATTTGTGCATTTGAGGTACTTACAGTGAGAAAGGGGTGCCTGGTGTTTTTCAGTACTCTGCTCTCTGTGAGTGTGTGAGCCACTTCATCCTGCACAGATATGGTAAAAATATGTTCAATCAACCAAATAAATAAGAAACTAGTTAAAGATCACCCCATGAAATGCAGTCAAAACATCAAATACTGACATCTGTACTGTACTCAAAATTGGAAGTAGTTGGAAAAAGACTTTGAACTCCAGTTTTATGTGGTCCTTTCAAAGTACAGTAAAAAAAGATAAGCTTGATTAGTAGATGAACAGTCGGCCAGACTAACCTTGGCTATGATGACTTCTTTTTTAAGGATTTTCATGGCGTAGTATTTCCCGCTGGCCTTTTCTCGAACAAGAATCACTTTACCAAAGGTTCCCTTTCCCAGCAGCTTCAAGTAGTCAAAGTCACTCATTGTCTTGGGGAGGGAAATGCAGAATGTCATCAATTCATCTGTGCTTCAAGTTAAATAGTTGGTATGTAATGACCTCTGGCACCAGTATTGTTTGAAAATCCCTGAGTTTGAGTACCAATACTTTTTTTTCCTTCTTTTTTTCGATAACTTGCTTTAAGGAATATAATCAACATTTTTCTACAAAACCCATTTGTCACTCAGCAAAATAAGCTAAAGCTTTTTAAAATGTTATCTAAACACAAGCAGCAAAAAGCTAAATTAAAAATTAAAAAAACAACGTATATGGTGTGGGGCCCGTTGGGGCTTCTTGCTGTACTGACAGTTTGCTTGATACATCTATTTTCAATTTTACTCACGTGTAGCCTATGCCTTTGATACTAAGTGCATTCAGAAAAGTTGCTTTGCATGACTGCTTTTACTTGCCTTTAATATGGAAAAAAAACAATTCCCACCCTTGTTGTTAAAGGGGAGCATTTCATTAGTTGACACAAACCTGTGACTCCCTGGACCATTTTTGACATTGCAGGTTGTAACCCATTACATGACAATGTACAGCAATGATACAGTACATCTGGAATTCACTATTGTGTACCTTGCGTTTGTGGTGTGTGGTGGAGATGTCCATCTCCTCCTCGACCATGTTGTCGATGTTGGAGGTGGGGCTGCACTGGATCCTTTCTTCCTCTTGTCTCTGCAGCTTGTCAGCCACCATCTGGATAGCCTCTGTCCACTCATCTCTGAGTTTACAACACACAAGACAATTTTTAGGTAAGAACCGTTACCAACACCTACTGTATCCCATCCACTGCTTCTGCCCACATTACTGTTTAGTTGGCTAAAAATGGCATCATCCTTTACATTTCTATTTCAACCAATGTTCCATGTTTGGAAGGTCCAGTCTGACAGAAAACTGATCCAAAACTATTTTGATTGTCCATCAATCAATCAATCAATCAATCAATCAATCAATCAATCATTCAATCTCTCTCTGAGAGAGATACAGTATATATCATCCTAGTAATTACTTTAGCAAAACTACCAAATACTTCTTTCAGCTCTTTAAATATGAGGATGTGATATTTGCTGGTCATATATTATAATAAACTGAACATCGATGGGGGTTGGACTGGTGGTCAAATAAAACAAGCAATATAAATGTGTCGCTTTGTGCTCAAGGGAATTTTAACTGGAGTTAATCAAGAAAATAATATGATTAATCATTAAAGAAAGTTATTATTTGCAGCTCTACTCAAGTTGTTCCTTTAACTTGGATCAACATAATTCTGATAGTTTCAGCAGGAATTGAACATTCAAAGGTTAGAAGCAAAGGTATCATTTGTTTCATTCATATTATTATTGTCCCTATGCCGTGTCTCTCTCTCACACACACACACACACACACACACACACACACACACACACACACAATGGCTAGTGCGCTTATTTAACCAGTTTATTAAAGGCACTAAGGTCTATTCAATTAACATAAACACCTATTTGTTCAACAGAGAGGAAACATGGTCAACTAGAGAATCAACCAAATGAGCAATGATCATGGAGCAGAACTAATGCCTACCAGTCTGTGCATGTATGTGTGTGTTTTGTGTGTGTGTGTGCATGTGTGTTTGTGTGTGTAGGAGTGTGTGTGTGTGTGTGTGTGTGTGTGTGTGTGTGTGTGTGTGTGCGCGCAAGTATCTGCGTGTATGTAAATGCACACCCATGCATTAGAGGGAACAATGCATTGCTGTTTGCTAACATTGTTCCTTCCCATTGACTTTCCATTAGCCCAACATCTTGAGAGAAAGCATGTGTATGTGTGTGTGTGTGTGTGTGTGTGTGTGTGTGTGTGTGTGTGTGTGTGTGTGTGTGTGTGTGTGTGTGTGTGTGAGAGAGAGAGAGAGACCATCATCATAGCAGAAGGCCAGCCATGCATCAGTTTAACTGTATTTAACAATGATAAATATAATGGTTTATAAACAGGGCCTTGCATCCCTCTGAGAAGAGAAATGGAAAATGACTAAAACTGAACTTAAAGCCATTTCTAAGGTTCATCAGTCTCCTGAAATAGTAAATATGGTTAATTACACATAAGAGAATCATGTTGTTGTCAGTAATATTTCTGATTTTAAACAAAAAATGAAAATGCTGAAAATGTTTCACTCAAAACTGCACTGGGTTCTCTGAACTCTCTTTATAATTCCTCCCACTGATCTTCACTCAAACAGTGTTAATCCTGTGCTACTGTATGTGCAAGAGTAACATGTTAGCAGACACACACTAAAGAACTTGAACTAAGGTGAACCAAAGATGATATTCAAATATTTAGAAATCCTCAGCACTCCAGAGAAGCGAGTTGGGATTTACGAGTGTGCACTTTCAAATAAACTTAGCCAGTGTAAGCCGTGAGAAGATCATAATAATGAAACCTGTTTGCCTCCCAAACGATCACCCCTGTGTCTTTTGTTTTGTTTGGAGTTAGATGCCCATATGTTTCCTTGAGGGATCTGAAAGAATATCTATCTGAACTTAAACAGAGCAGTGTGTTTTTGAGATCTGAATCCCTTTCTACTGCAAAGACTTCTGAGCGTACCCTACACACTCCAAAACAAGGGCAAACTCAAGTTACAGTCTATTTACAACAATGGAGCACTGAATTCGTGGCACCCATGATGTGTGTGTGCGCGTGTAGCAACATGAAAAGCAATGGGAACTCTCTCAAGGTCAGGCAGCAGATAAATGCTCTCTGTCTTGGTTAGAGTGTTTTTTGTATAATGAGGTTTTTTTTTTTGCTAATGAGAGATAATGGGCCTGCCTACAGTCAGGCTCCATGCCAACACGTGCCACCCTCTCTGCTCACGCTGGGGCTGTGGTAGTTGGAGCCCTGCCAGGACTGATACAGTATAACAAATACAGTAACACACACACACACACACACACACACAAACACTTCTTTCTAACCCACTTAAACTTTACTAATGCAGACATCTTTTGCACATACACTTCCTCAACCAAACATGCACACATCTGGATCTTGTAGTCGTTGCATATTGTGTACACTTGACTTAAAAAATACTTGATTAACTGTGAAATGTTTTTTTGGATTGTCTGGAGGCCAAATTATTATAAAGCAACATATAACACAGACAAAGTTGAACAGACAGTGGCAACATTTACACTTTACACACACACACACACACACACACACACACACACACACACACACATACACAAACACATTAAAACACACACAAACTCAAAGGATGCACAGAAGCATCTGTGGTCTTCTGGGCAAAGCTGTTCATTTTCTGGAGATAAACACCTCAGCTCCTCAGAAAGGAACTGAGCAGCTGGAGAATTTATGCCAACGCTACTTGAAAGGTCTCCTTCCCACTCTGTCTCTTTCCCCTCAAACACACACCTAAAACATCTAGAGTACAAACCTCATATACCTCTGCCCTTGATGATACTTTTGCCTGCATGATTTGTATTTATTGTGCATCTACACTTAGTCAAATGTCATGATCATTTAAGAAGTTTGGCATGTTTATTTGTCTTTGTTTTACTTGAACAGAAATTGTACATAATGTCTTTATAGTTAAAAACTGTACATATGCAAGAAACCTTATGTAAAGTTTTTAATTGCTTCCTCATGTAAATGACTTTTGAAACACTATTGGGCATTTCTGCCTTTAATGGACAGGACAGCTCAGATATAAAAATGGGGAGAGAGGGGCGGAGACATGCAGGAAACCATCACAGGTCGGACTTGAACTCTAGACCTTTTGTGTTGAGGAATAAACATAGGTTTTAAATAGCTTATATGTCATTTTTTTATCCAAACTTCTGCTATATGATGAATATAAGACAGTATACGGTAATATAGGCAGTATACATAGGCAGTATACATTCATATACATAACCTCTTTGTCTAAAAGCATCTTAGCTCAAACCTGTTAAAGAAAGCTCTGGCTAAATAATACGTTTGTACAGTATTCTCTTAGCATCTAAAATTTGAATCAAGACTACTGTCCTGATATATAAGATTAGAGCTCTTTTTAGACTGATTTAGGGGGACACTTTTTCCATAAATGAAAACATCCTTGTTGTTCACTGACCAACAATGACTGGAGGATGCTCTAAGAACTCCAAAAGTCTTGAACTGACCTCTCATCAGGCGAGTCCACGTGGAAGGTCCTCTCGATGACGGTGGTCCACTGGAGGCATCGTATGATGAAGGTGTTTGGCTTCGGCCTTTCCGTCTTCATCAGCTGACATTCTGAAACAGGCAGCCAGAGGGACAGTGCTGTCTTTCAGTACAATTACAATGTTTCTGCAACGAATAGCGCAAAGAGGGACAAAGAAAATGGAACATGGAAGAGCTAGGATCTACTAACTGAACCTAAAAAATGATTCAGGTGTGGTGAGGGTGCATTTAGTGACATGTGGTTTTATCCTGAACTAAAGATCTGATATCAATCACATGTCAACATGTCAATCAACATGTTAAAGGTAAACCTTTCCGTTTGCTCAGACTCATGAGTAGTTACAATGTACATGAGGGTTTTTACTTGTGTCTTTTATGTTGGTTGGGTTTTTCTCTTCTTTGGTTCAGTTATTGATGCATTTTCTTGTATTTTAATTATCATATTCTTCACTGCATCCTGTACGTATATTAATGGAATGTTCATTGAATTAACTTGCAATACAATGTTATAGATAAATAAAATTGTCTTAAGCAACAATTAAAGTTGGTTTAAAAGAATCTAAGCAAAATAATCTTTTTAGGTGTTTTAATGGAAGACATTTTGTCAGACACGGAAGAGCACAGGTGTAAATAAATAAAAATGTAGCGGCTTGAGTTTTAGGGTCCCTGTATTATGCATTCTGGCTCACTGTTACACTGTTATAGCTTACTTGGGACACTTGAATAGAACAGAGCCATTGCTAATGTTATTAGTTACTATGCTCTGATGTGCTGTGATAAAAACATATAGTGAAATTATGTAGGCCTGTACAATTAAGAAACAAATGCAGCTTGGTTTTAAATTTGTTATTTTAAAAATATGCAATAACTTCAGCAACAGATGATTCAAATAATGGTGCTTTCCTGTGCCAAGGGATATTATGTGTTGCAGCACATACACATCTGGCAAAGATCCAAAGAGACACATTTCTGTGAAAATGTGCAATACAGTAGGCCTTTTTTACACACATGCATAATACAGTACACAAATGCAGAAACGTACGCACACATAGCCAGATGGGGCTGTGAGCTCGCTGTGGGAAGGAATGCATCTCCATTGTCCCTCAGCAGTCTCTCTGGTTATTGGGACAAGAGCTGATGTAAAAGGGCATAATGATCCATCTTTTGTCCTCTCATCTCTACCACTTCTTTTTTGTTCTACATACATCACTCTATATTTCCCTCTGTTCTCCTCTTGTCTACTGTCAATCTTTCGTCACCCTCTCTCCTCCCCTCTCCTCTCCTCTCTTCTCTTCCAATTACTTTCTGTTTAAGTGTGGCACATCACAGCACGTCATGGCTCAACCTAAATATAGACAGGAAGGTTAATGACAACACCATTCACGTTGACCACATGGCAGAGTTTTGATGTTCTCTCATACACACACACACCTCCAAACACATACACACAAACACACACACACAGAATTTACTACCTGACTTGTGAACATGGCCTACTGTGCTGCCAGAAAACAAGGTCATGCTATGGTTGATGCCAAAAAATACACACACACACACACACACACACACACACACAAACACACACACACACGTTAAAGTGATATTGAAGTTTGAATGTTAGCTGAAATTGGGTTGTTTACCACAGTAGGCAATTGTGAAATCTGTGTAGCAGTTTTGTGGGTGTATGTAAGTGCATGCATTAGTGTGTGTGAGCATGTGTGTGTGTGTGAGCGACAGGCTTGTATGTATGAGTCCCTCTGCAGGGAACAGGCCTGTACCATCTCTGTTCCATCTGACCACTTCTGTTGTTCTCACACACACACACACACACACACACACACACACACACATAAAGAAACACGTACACACGCCACCTGGCCACCCAGCTTTGGGCAACAGATGTGGCAATGGCAGTGCTGTGCCAAGCAGCCGGGGCCGGATGTATGGCCTGGCTTGTCCTCCTCACAAACTCTATTCCTCTCCCTTTTTTCCTCATTCCCCAATCCTGTCTTCGTCTCCTCCTCCCTGTCTGTTCAGCACTGATGATCCTCCTCTCCTCCTCCTCTCATCCTCCCTTTCTCTCCCCCATATTTCATCCACAAAAGCCTCACTCTCCAATCCCTCCATCCCTTTCTCCATCTCCCATCCGTTGCTCCCTACCCTCATCATTCCTCTATCTCTGTCCTCTCTTTTCTTCCCTTCTCCTCCCCAAGTCTCCAATTCTCTCTTCCTCTGCCCCCTCCAATTGACTCCCATCGCTCATTCCCCATGCTTGTCCTCCCTTCTGGACTCCTATATTTCTTTCTCCTCCTCCATCCTTTGATGTACCATTCTTTATCGTTTTCTCGGAGGTCTCAGTTTATATTCTACCATTCGTCATCATTTTCCTCTTCTATTGTCCCCTCCATCAGCGATCCTCACTGTCCCTGACTGTTTTGCAGATATTTTCACAAAGCACTATTCTAAAGCCATTGAACTAAAATATATTGATAATGATTATACATTAATTTAAAGAAAATGATGGCTGCCATGTCCAAATCTAGTAAATCCATTAGATATAGTGGCATCTGAAACAGATCCCAGGCCAAGAAGTGGAAAACAAGCTTGGCACCTTTATTATTATGCAGGATTATATCCATGTATGTTATAGGGTAAACAACTACACATCATGCAACCATTTATTCATTAGGGGGACATATGCTGTATGGTATACGGTATGTTTATGTGTTGAAGAAAGTTATTATCTGATTGATAGGTTTACCCAAAGCCAGAAGTGACAGTATTACCATGTATCTAT
The DNA here is from genome assembly GCA_026937815.1 of Etheostoma perlongum. NCBI lineage: Eukaryota > Metazoa > Chordata > Actinopteri > Perciformes > Percidae > Etheostoma > Etheostoma perlongum. Next base: position 22,455,561 of record CM049387.1, on the reverse strand, counting down.
TTTGAATCTGTGTGCTGTGTACAGCTTATCTTGTGTGTACTACTCACTAGCGTGATAGCTACACTAGCAGCAGCATCTGGAGGGAATAAAAAGAAAACTTCTTAAATTTACTTTATTTACGAATCATTTCTGAATAGCCAATAGCAAGGCTTGACCAGCCTAATTGTCTTTAATTTAAAATTAAAAATGTGTTGTGTATTAAAAAGTAAACAATATGTTAGCGTAAATGTCAAAAACCCATTTTGGTGAGTACTATAAAGTAGTAGAAAGTCGGTCCTATCACAGTTGTTAGAGTGACCACAGTTTTTATTCCAAGGCTTAACGCCTGGAAAACAGACACAAAGTTTTACTGCCAAACTGCATTAAATGTATGATCAATGAGAGTTGATGGTGGTAGTAATGAGACTGAGAGACATTAAAATGAATGTTGTTAACTCATTAGCTGGTTAATTACACATGTCAAAGACACTGTGGGCTTGTTAACAAGGTGCAGACATATGATGTACTGATAAATGGTTGATTAGACCCCTCAGTGAATTCTGTAAAGCACACCAACGTGTTTTGTCACACCATGAGTAAAACTGATGCAATAACTGTGTGCATCACTGTGGATCTATGTTAAGAAACCACAAGAGCATTTCAAGAACAATCTCATTGCAATTTACATAACAGAGGTGATTTGCATTGGCATTTAAAAATATATCTGTTCAATCAGAGGATAAAGGCTATTAAATGTCGTTTAACTTGAAGATCCCAACTGAAGCATCCTTGAGCAAGGCACTCTTTCCCACTGTCTATAGAGGGGTTAATTACAGCATGTGTCACAGTATAATCAGCACTGTTAATTATAAACATACAAAGAAGTGTGCTGTGTACATGGGTGTTATATGTACAGAAAAGACACAGTACTTGGACACATTGCTACTCTCTCTGTAGACCAGCTTACAGTTTACAGCAACTTACCGCATTTTACAACAAAGGCAGTAAAATGTGTGTTGACATAACCAAAAACGAAAAGATCCTCCAAATGAGTGCATCAGGTATCTAAAAGCTGCATAATTCAGATGGGAATCTGTAAGCATGTGGACAGTGTTTTCCTATTCTGTGGTGCTATTCTGTGTATTGTTACGAATTTATGAATTTAGAATTTAGAATTTAGAAGCAGAGGTGGAGAGCCTAAAGAGGATGGACGCAACAGGCCACACGTTTGATTGAAGAGATGGTTTTTTGTTGTCCCACAACACACTTTTTTGTAAATGCACCTTTAAAACCTGAACTAACACACCAAGGAGCGGGCTCATGGAAAAGTCAACAGGAGACGCTGGAGCTGCTCGCAGCACGCGAGCAGGCTGTCACTCCCGATGACGATGAGCAGGCCCAGCTCCGGGACACGAAACAAACTGAAACAGCAGCAGTTAACTCAGCGTAAACCCCTCTACCCCTCTAGAAGCAGGCAAGATATATACTCATCCAGGCCAGCTTAGGTCTCACTCTCATGTTAAATGCACAAATGCAGGGAAAGGAGACAATATAATTGTTACAAACTAGGTTAGCCTTTAAAAGCTGTGTTTGTTGTTCCATGAGCCCAGGTTAGCTTAACCCAGTAACAGTATATACAGTATAAAGATACAGGTAAATTAGAACACAGTGCCTAGAGGCTATGTTGACATATGTGTGGTAGACAACGTACTTGCTACAGAGAAGTTATTTAGAGGGTAGGGCAGGTCTGCGTCTTGAGGTTTCTCTTTGTAGCCAATGAAGGAGCCGTCTGTCTTCAGCAGAAAGTAACGCGGCCGCCAGTTCTTTATGTATTCACCTGCAGAAAAAGATGGCAACAAAGAGAGCGATGAAAATTTAAGTTAAATATGTTAAACTAGACACAAATTCAGATCACGAGGGCAACAGTGATGATGACGCTAAAGGCAACAGAGCAATCAGGGGTAATGATGATTATGATGACCATGATGATATATGGAAAGTATTAATAGCAATAATGATGATGATTTTAAATACAGATTTTATTCCCTCAAGGGATAAGAGCCTGTCCGTTAAAGTCTCATCTGTCCAAAGGATATCACACACATATACACACACAATATCTCTATGATTCTCACAGTGCTTGCCAGATTCAGATCGGATTATCATGTAAAAAATGGCAAAAACATGTTTACCAGCACAACAAGCAAACAATCCATGCCAGAAACATCATCTGCCTGATACATGGGCAGGTGTCGAGGTGATGACCCCTCTACCAAACAGGCACACACACATACACACACACAAACACACACACAGTATGAAATCACAATTAAAACACATACACGCACAAACCACTGGTTGCCAGCAAAGAGAAAATAAGAGGGATGAGATAAAATGAGATGAGTAGAGATGACATGAGATGAGATAAGATTACACATAGAGAATGACCCGTCTTAGACAGCAGCAACAAATAACAACATCTGTTGAGCAGCTGGTGGCAGAGTATAACCCAACTGGCTGACACAGACTGGCATTAAGGTGGAACCACAGCTTCATCAGATCCCGCTGCAGGATTACATGAGTGTCAAACACTACCACACCACAGATAACACTTACTGGAAACAGCATGGCTACACACATGGAGTAAAGTGCACACGTGTGCGGATTCAGACATAATTGGACGAGTATGATGAGTACATATACAGGGATGAAAACTGTGCGCACACATGCAGAGTATGCGGCTGAAGTAATACGCACAACTCCGATGAAAGAAATTGACAACACTCAACACTTTCCAAAGCAGGGAGCTGTGTAAACATTTCACGTTCTCTTTTCAAACAACAGAAATAAAAACCACAAGAGGACACAAATGTTCCTTAGATCTCAACCCCTTTTAATTAACCAGCCGTTCCTTGACATGCACACACACAATTACACACCTTGTGAAGACATACTAATAGACAAAGATGCAAATGTGCGTGCAGGCGCACACTTACACTGACAACAGACACACTCTGATCACTTTTTTTAGGCTAATTCTCTGGGAGAGTAGGATAGGCAGTGTGTGTATGTGTGTGTGTTCTATTTGTGACATCCATTTAAAGCGGAAATGACAGCAGGCCGTGCTCGTTAACACGTTGCAGAAAAACACCTGCTCCGTCAAAGGGACCATGCGAATGCAGGGCCAGCCGGTACCTCTGGGTGCTGCTTGTCGTGGAGGTGTGTGTGTGTGTGTGTGTGTGTGTGTGTGCGTGTGCGTGTGCGTGTGCGTGTGGAGGGGGTAGCGGCTAATTTGGACCACCGCACAGGGACAGAGAGAGACACAGATAGACAGATAAGAAAATGCTGTTGGGTGCCAGTGAGTCATCAGGATTACCAATCACACCTCTCTCTCTTCTCTCCTTTCTCAGTCTCTATTTTTCTCTTTTCACAAATCCACCCACTCTCCCCTCCTCTCCTATTTCCTTCTCCTGTTCTTTGAGAAACAAAGCATCTTCTTTTGGATCACTTGCTACAGAGTGCTGCGAGAGGGGCTAAATGGGAGGAGGGATGGAGGGAGGCATAAGGAAAAACTGTATAAAAAGCAAAAAGGCAAAAAAAAAAGGGATGGAGAGGAAGAAGAAGAAAGCTCACGGCTGCATGTAATCTGTTGAGGATTTTGATGTGCATTGTGGGGTTTTGCTTCCCTGGGGAAAGAATTGATGTCAGCCTGCCTAATGAGCAAAAATTTTACCATGGTTCAACTTTATTGAAATATTTAACTTGTGGTGTTGGTGAACTTGATTTATTTTTTAGTATTATACAGGTCTTTCTGGTACAGTATTGTGTTTAGATTAAACATATAACTTATAAAAACTAATTATAAAAACCCTGATCACCTGGAAAAGAGAAACTGTGGTTAACTTCAAAGTGGATAGGAGAAATAGATAGATTAATTGACAAAATGGATGAGGATAAAGGGAAAGTTAAACTGATAAAACTATTATAAACTGGCAGTGATGACTTGCTTGTTGGTCCAAGTGCAGTCATTTCTCTGAGTCAGTTTCCTGATGAAGTGTCCAACCAATGGAAGTCTGTGGCTGGCCACTTCATCACTCAGCTGTCCAGTACTGAAAACATTTAAGCAATCCTTCTGGCCAGGCCTAGACAGCGTGCATGTGTGTGTGTGTGTGTGTGTGTGTGTGTTTATGCAAGTGTGTCTACGTCCACTGGGGGGGCGGGGGAGGGGGCAGCCAGGGGTGGCACAGACGGAGAGAGGAGATGGACAGTTGTCCACACATGCCATTCCAAACAAACAGAGGCACGCGCACGCACACACAAACTAACACACAATTCTGTTTCGACCGTTCCAATCCTCTGAATGATCCAATGGTGTTCTGTCAAGCTATCCTGTCTTGGCCCTGCCTGTAATGAGTCCAGCGAGCTCTCCCACTCTGGACAGCTTGTCTAGGGAGCCACATGTCTCTAGTTTGGACTGCTGGAGAAAACGGAACAGCCGGTCTCCTTCCCACACCATCTCTCTCGGACTCCTCTCTACAGTTTCATTTAGTTTTCTGCACAACTTTACTTTTCCCTTAAGGCCAATTAGTAAATACTTCACTATACAGTGCTTAAGACAACAGGACCGTCTTGCTGTTTCTTGTTAGAACGGCAGGATATCAGTAATACACGACAATGTGGGGGATCCGAAAGATCTCAGGAACAAAGGAAATTTAGGAGGATAAGACAAACCACTTTGAAGTGTATTTAAATTCTGGGTTAAATTTGTTAAAAACCAGACAAAAGATTGTCTTGTACAGCAGTTCTAAACCACTCTCTTCCTTCTAACTTGATTTTTTTTAAATTGGATGCATACTCATACTTTTCTTAACTCTTCCTTTTTTTTATTGTTAGGAAAGTATTAAGTAACATTGTGAACAATTCACAAAGGTAAAAAAAATTAAAGATTTAAAAATACAAACAACCACATCCGCTGTTGCCGTAGTTAAGTGTTTGGCTAAGAAGGGACTTGAACAGAATGAGTAAAAGCGACCAACTTTCCACCGTTAGATTCTTCATTAAGAACTAGAGTTTTTAAAAGTTATTTTGGAATCTCTAGGAGAAATAAATCTTGTTGGCACATCTTCCATTTGCAGCTTGTGGATTTAGCAGTAAGAGGAAGAGATGAATCAGCTGTGACTGTGTCCGTTCCAAGCTTTCTGATTGGACAATTACAACAACGCACTGACTAACTGTCGCTCATTTAACGGACTGATTAACTATTCATTTCAGGACAGAGGGGGAAAGGGGAGAGAATGAGAGAAAGAAATGCATAGAGGAAGAATAGGAGACAGGTACAAATGGTAAGGCTGAACGTCAGCCAGCAAAACAGAAATGAGACACACAAGCTTGCACAAACTTTCCAGCCTTTCTGTCTCACACTCACTCCTTCAGGACACCAGCACACCTCTGTTCCTGCTTTGCCAGATGCCATGCTTCAGCAGACGACGAGACAGACGAAACGCAGGCAAAACCTTGATGACAATTAAATAAATAACTCCATAACTATGCGAGCTCACCAGCCATTTGTTAATCAACCCAAACAGGGATTTAATTTAATGCTTTGGCCGAGGCTGGAGCTGATATGCAGATGGCGCAGAGACGGGGCTGTGTGACTGGCGCTCTGGGAGCTGGAGGGGTGGCGGGTGGTGGTATATAACGGATGGAGAGGGTGGAGGGGAGGTTCTGCCACGTTCCAGCACATACACAGCAGCTCACCAGCAGGGAGAGGAATGTGTCGTCTAACAACAACACACACACACACACACACACACACACACACACACACACACACACACACACACACACACACACACACACACACACACACACACACACACACACACACACACACACACACACACACACACAGTCAGTGTTCAGCGCATTAACACAGAGTTTACTAACTGAGTGACTAAGTAGTCAGCTGGTTGGTCGCTCGACTGATAATCCGTCTGACCAAAGGAAAAGATAATAGACTACGTGGCTCACCTAGAGATTGACTTTTTCCAACCTGACCGGCAGGTTGTAAGTGGGCTGATAACTGAAAAAACTTATGTTTCAGTGCTGCTAGCATTATGGAGGTTTTACCATAGAACAACAGAAGTCTGAAGTCAAACTGATGGGTGCTTTTGAGCTAGGATGATTGGCCGACTGCTTGAGCTGATCTCCTTACAGACGAAGGTCAAAACACCTCCAGACACAACAGTGTGGGGAGGGGTTTCATGTGTTTGTGTATGTGAGTATTAGAGGCTAATACTTGAGTAAAAGCAGTATTCCACAGGAAGTAGAATAAAGAAAAAGAGAGATTAGTTAAACATCACGCAAGTTACTAATGGGTAATGAAGAGAGGGAAAGAGGGAGGTGACTGGGTAGAGCAAAGTGGACACTGGGTGGTATGAAAGTAGGGAACAATGCGGTAAGACGCTTGATGAAGACATCTATCTGAGCGACTGTCCATCAGCGCTAGGAAGCAAGCAAGCAAGCAAGAACGCATTTTGCAGAGCTGCACACAATACTTACTCACTCTTACTGGTGTAAAACAGTGTTGAGAAACTGAAATGATTAAAGACAAAAAAAAACTGTTTGTACAAGTCTATTTCATGGTGCATGTGTGTGTTTACGAGGATATGGCTATGTGCGTGAACCCAACCCCAGCAGTTCTAACTCCAGTGTGCTCAGACATCTTAAGGCGAATCCAGGCTGTTTAAAGCCAATCCACTTACAGTGCATTAGTCTCATTACCACATTGGGGCTGGACTGGTGTTAGCGTGTTTGAGTGTGTACATGAGTGCTTTAAATCCAGCCACCGCCATCACTTACAACTTAAAAGTGGTGCTGTGTGCTACCTGTAAAAGTTCAGAAGGCTTCAGAAAAATTAAATCCAGTTTGAAGCTGGGGATGCTGATGAGTTTAAACGTTTAATGCTGGAGTAATTGTACAAACATGTGGCCCAGTCTGTGGAATGAGACTATATGGAGGCTACGGCAGCCTAGAGATGAGAAGATGCTAAAGTGAAGGAAGAACAAAAAGAGGAGTGCTGAGGAAGAGACAGCAGCAGTCTTAATGAGCGAGAGTGAGTGAGAGAGAGAGGAGCGTCTCGGTGTATGCGGTTAAAGCTATAACGGTGACAGAGAGACAGGGCAGGGCAGCCAGATTCTGTGGAAACCCATGGGAGTTTGGTCATCCCTTGGGGCCACTAGGAGATTTCACACAGCCAGCTGCACACAAGCCAGTGCCTCTTGGTAGGCGCGCACACACACACACACACACACACACACACACACACACACACACACACACACACACACACACACACACACACACACACACACACACACACACACACACACACACACACACACACACACACACACACACACACACACACACACCCCTGGTGCCCCTCTGCTCCCCATGCTGGTACAGAAGAAAGGCACACGCACATACATACACACACACTGGCAGCATAGTGCAGGTTTACAGTACTACTATTACAACACTACTATAACTTTAAAATGAATACTAAATTAGCACTAAATCTCCTCTTTGAAAAAAATCGCCTTTTCGCTTTTTTTATTTATTTATTTTTTTTCTCCTCTGCTGCAGTACCACTACAGTGCAGTAGATGGTGGTGGCTCCCTGGAGCATGGTGGCCACCGCTGTGATGCTGACACAGAGCTGGAGAGTGACTGACAGACACGCCACAGCCAAGACGCCTCACATCCTAATCCCCCTCACTGTACTAGTGTTTTGTGTGTGTGTGTGTGTGTGTGTGTGTGTGTGTGTGTGTCTATATAAAATGGGCTTATGTGTCAGTTGGTATAAGTGTGTGTATTTCAGTCAGCTTTAATGTGTGTGTCTATACATGAGTGTTTGTTCACATAGATATATAGGTATATGCAGTTTGATCATGTGTTGTTTTTTTGGGGGGGCAGGGTCAGTTGCTTCCTAAAGCACCCTCGGATTAGTGCGGTGTTAGCATATTAGCATCTTAGCTGGAGGGCTGCTGCTCAACACCACCTGTGCCAGACAGGAGACTATGGCTGCCAAGCTACCCCCCCCAACACACACACACACAATGTAGACACACACATACACACAGTGGGTGGGTGAAGGTCACTTAGCTACAGCAACTCCAAGCTTACCGTCTTAATTCATTACTGTAACTACGTTATCTGTCTCTTTACATGCTGTATATTACTACAACAAAGATAATGTTTTATCTTCATTTTTGTTTTCTGTCACATTAACATAATATATTTACCTTGCCCCAATATATTTACCTTACCAAAGTCCAGCAAGTTGGTGGTTTCTAGTTTCTAAAGTAAAGACAGAGATGGCCGATTACACTTTTACTGCATAATATGTCAATACAATAATCTATCACAAATGCTGGTGCAAAGCTATTTCTAAGGAATAACAAGACACCAGGAAGTACTGAAGGTGGATATAACATACAGTCATACATACATGAGTGGAACACATGTACCAATCTTGGATCAGCTTATAGGTCCCCATAACCACATCAACTATCATGAGAGAGATACAATTGTTCAGAGATGAAGTCTAAACTCACATAATTTAGGATTATACAACTTTATTTTAGAATTTATATGTGATATTGTACTTTTACACTCCGGGAAGTTAGGTCAAACTGTACAATCTAAAGCTGCTCTTCTGACTACAGTACATGTATGTGTTGTTTGATAAGGTTTGCTTTAAAGTTAGTCATTTGGAGTTTTTTGGAACAAGGAAATGCCAGAAAGCAGTACATCTCTACATATATACTGTCACCTTTCACAGCTATACTGTACATTTTTAACAGGTTATCAAGTTTTAACACCAAACACATTTTCTTTGTATTCCAAAAATATAGACATATGACACAGAAGTATAAAATACCCAAGGAGGCTGTTGAAAAGTATACTTCTTAATATAGTTAAAATGATTTTTTTATGACCCCTCTGCCCTGCTTGTTGGTTTCCTTCTCTGTGCAGGCCCATCCTGTGAGGCAGGACCATTATTGGCAGGAGACACACCTGGCCCAGTACGACCTTCTGTACAGTCTATAAGCCCAGGGCAGCTTCTGGTCTAGTAAGAACTCTGGCTTCTGCTTTTTGATTTTGCCAATACCAATTCTACTCAATCACTTACCACAATAACAACTCTGCAGAGTTTTTATACTGATTGGTTTGCATTATGTTAATTCACATTCTAGGAGCAGGGCTGTGACAGCTTCAACCCCAAGAAAATAAAGACAAAAAAGTATGAAATGAAACATACAAAAATAAATGTAACAAAAGGTCCAGTCCTTTATGCTAAGAAAATGAAAAAATAATGAGACTGGCTATAAGATTATATAAGATCTATTATGCGTAATATGCCACAATTCAAAGAGTAAAGCAAATACTGCAGCCATACAGTAGGAGGCATTTATAATAGGGGTGCACAATTCAGAAAATGTCACAATTCAATATCAATTTTTAGGATCAAGATTTGATTCAAAAACAATTCTCAATTAAAAAAACATTCACAGTATGTAAATGTAGTTACTTTTCCCATTTGATAGTATACACAATGAATATGAATCTTTTTCTGGCATTCTATAAATCGATTTTGAATCTGTAGAGCTTGAATCGCAATACAAATGTGAATCAATTTTTTTGCACAGCACTAATATATAACGGTATTATTATTAACTAGACAGGGGCAAACACAGGTTTTTGGGTATGTCATAGTAAACCCTATGAAGAAAATTAAACACAGCTCAGTTAGATAGTCTACTTCCCCTAGATCCACACACATCCATCCACCCACTGACACACACCTAAAAAGACACAAACAACTACCAAAGAATGACATGCCATTGAAAACACAAAGACTGATCTGTTTGCATGTCAAGACGGTAAAAATACAATCTGAGCTAAGCAGTACAAAAAGCCCTTGCATTCAACACCCAATAACATTAGGAATGCCATGCTGCTTGTGTTCAGAATGCAGCGGATCCAATGTGATTAGGAAAGGCACACACAGCCAATAAGCAGGCTAATCAAATTGCACTGATTGCTGGTATATTGCCTCTCTCTCTTCTCTCCTTTGGACGGCATTGTGCATGGCTTCATCATTTCATTTCTTCATTTAGTTTAAATCCTTGAACTTCATATTAAATAGAGTTGATTTCCAAAACACTGTGCATCCTTTTCTAAATATAACTACTAGTTAAATTTACATTCAAATCCAAAACACATCAGCAGGACCTGGTAAAGTGTCATCACTTTCAACCAAGGACATTGATTGTTCTACAGTAAGCAAAACAATTTGTGAAATTTTGTTTTACTATAAATAATAACTACCGTTTTCAGTTTGTAAGAATGGTGCTGTTTACTGGAATGACTATTATAATAATGATGCTTCAAAAAAACAAACAAGTCATTAGGCTCTTTTTTTCAATCAGCAATCCTTATATTCATATTATGTATTCATAGGAGGAGTGGGTTTCTTTGAGGTTCCCCACTTAAATCTGACATTCAAATTTAAAATCTTATTCCGTTCCTTTGCCTCATTAGATGTGAAACCGTCCAATCAGAGGAATAAAGTAAGGCAGCTTGACCAATCAGTCAATGAGAATAGCTGGTGATCAGAAGAAGAAAGGGAGGGTCAGGAGACAGGCACAGCTGTCTAACTGTTGCCTACAACAGACAGGCAACAAGGAGTCTGTGCATGTGTGTGTCTGTGTGCGTGTGCATGTGTGTGTGTGCGCGCGCATGGGGAACGTAACCAGCCCAACCCTGACCAGTTGGGCAGTGGTGAACAGGTGCAAAGCTTTGTGCATGTATGTGTGTGTGTGTGTGCATCACAATTATTCCAGAGTGGTTGGCTCTGTATTATTAATTCAGAAATGCTGGGCTGGGGCTGTGGGTGGCAGCTGGCGTTACGTGTGTATGTGTGTGTATGCGTGTGTGAACAACATAAGACCTTTCTGGTCTTTTGTAAAGCAGAGAGGCATGGTGCTGTATGTCTCCCTGTCTGCCTGTAAACATACAGTATCCACATGCATGCATGTACTCACACACACACACACACACACACACACACACACACACACACACACACACACAGTATACTCTGTCAACACAAATACACACACATGTGCATACACACTAGAGCACAATAACTCAGCCCAGCAGGCAAGAGTAAAAACAATCAAGTACTACACCCCCAACTACTGTCAAGTGTCCCCCCCAAATAACACACACACACACACACACACACACACACACCCCCACAACAACACACACACACACACACACACACACACACACACACACACACACACACACACACACACACACGCCCAGCCGTGCCTCATTGTAAGGTTTCATTCATGTGTTGCGCTGAAGGGCCGACAGTAAGTGCTCTCCACCTCACTAACTGCTGTTCTCTGCTCTCCCCTCTGTCCTGCCTGCTACCTGACTGTCTGTCCTTCTGTCTGTCCACCTGCCCAAGTGTATGCCCATATGTCCAATTAGGGAGCCTTCATACTGGGCCTTTAACTTTTGTTTGTGTGGACAGGTAAGAGTAATGACAACAAGTAACCAGAGTGTGACGCCTCTATCTGTTCTTGATTATGAATCAAAGCATACGGTTTGATAGTGGAGGAAACAGAAGTACAACACATGGTTATATCCGGTTAAATCACAGTTTATGAATATACATGAGGAGGCATGTGATAGGTTGCAGTTAATCATGCTTGTAAAGCACAACATTACAAAATGAAGCAAGGGCAAAACACAGCCCCATCCGATTCCCTCACAATCAGTCATGCTCCATTGTGCGTAACTGAAATGCCTAAGTTACAAAAGACTGGAATCATATTTGTTTTGGCTCATCTGCTGCTAAAAATCCCTAATGTCTCACGAAGACAGTTTCATAAAACACTGTCCAATAAAAGAGCTACTTGTAAGCCCATGTGACTTCTGTTTACAAGATGCTGTGTGCTTGTGATTAGGCACTGTAACTTCATGAACTACTGTAGAGTTTAGACTGACAAAATCACAGTGTGCTTGCAATTAGTGAGTGCTAGCCTGTCTATCACTCTGAGGTGACAGCTCTATAAGCCAGTCCATCTCAGACAAAAACCTCTCATCTTCCCTGAGAGCTGGTGTTTGTCATGTTGTAACGTCTGTTTGTCTATGAGGCTGTTTTTGACAACATGTCCACCTCAGTTGGCTGGCTTTAGGCACTCTCAGACTGGCTCTGAGACAATTCAAAAGAAACAAAGATGACGTGTGTTTACTGTGTTGTAATCAGTATAAGACAAAAAAATACACACGAAAACAGTCATTAAACTTCTCCGGGAACCATCACCTTATCGTGGTGGAGAGGTTTCTGAACCTGAGGGCTGTGTTGTCTGGAGCTGTGTGCTCCTGGTAGGGTGTCCCATGGCAAAGTGGTCTCAGGTGAGGGGCCAGACAAAGAATGGTTCAAAAACCCCTAGGAGTGACCGAGGCAGAGAAGGAGTGACCCTCCCCGGAGGAAGCCCAGGGCCCCCGTCTGGAGCCAGGCCCAGACAAAGGACTCGCCAGCAGGCGCCTGGTGGCCAGGTTTGCTACGGAGCCCGGCCGGGCACAGCCCGAAGACGCTACATTGCACCCTTCTCTCCATCCCATGGGCCCACCACCTGTGGGAGGAACTGTCGGGGTCCGATAAGGTAAGGGTCTTTGAGGGACCAGACCCAGACGGCAGAAGCTGGCTTTGGGGACGTGGAATGTCACCTAGGGGAAGGAGCCGGAGCTTGTGCGGGAGGTGGAACGCTACCAGTTAGATCTGGTGGGGCTTAACTCTACACACAGTTTTGGTTCTGGAACCATACTCCTGGATAGGGTTTGGACTCTGTTCTACTCTGGAGTTGTCCAGGGTGAGGCGCCGGGCGGGTGTGGGGGTACTGAGGGTTGCTGCGTTGAAGTTTACCGCGGTGGACAATAGGGTCACCTCCCTACGACTGCGGGGGATGGGGGGGAAAACTCTGTTTGTGCACCAAACAAGAGGTCGGAGTATTTGGCCTTGATTGGAGTCCTGTATGGGGTTACAGTGTGGAACTCCATAGTTCTGCTGGGGGACTTGATGATGGGAAATACATGGAGAGGCGTGACTGGGAGGAACGGCCTCCCTGATCTAAACCAGAGTGGTGGTCTGTTGTTGGACTTCTGTGCTAGTCATGGATTGTCTATAACAAACACCATGTTCAAACATAGGGATACTCATAAGTGTACTAGCATCCTAGGTTGAAGGTCAATGATCGATTTTATAGTCGTTTCATCTGATACGAGGCTGTATGTTTTGGACACTCGGGTGAAGAGAGGGGCGGAGCTGTCAACTGATCACCATCTGGTGGTGAGTTGGGTCAGGAGATTGGGAAAGACTCTGGACAGACCTGGTAAGCCCAAACGGGTGGTGTGGGTAAATTGGGAACGTCTAGAGGAGGCCCCTGTTCGGCAGACTTTCAACTCACACCTCTGGCGTAGCTTTTCGTGCATCCCTGTGGAGGCTGGGGTAATTGAACTGGAGTGGAAAATGTTCCAAAAAAAGTTTCCATTGCTAAAGCTGTGGTGGAGCGCTGTGGTCTTAGGTTCTTAGGTGCCTCAAGGGGTGGTAACCGACGAACACCCTGGTGGACACCGGTGGTTAGCGAAGCTGTCCAACTGAAGAAGGGTCTTTACGGGATATGCTATCAGTTGCAAGGTCCCAAAGGGCCCAAAGGCTACAGCCTCTGCCATGAAAGAGGCAAAGCAGCAGGTATGGGAGAAGTTCGGAGAAGACATGAAGAAGGACTTTTTATCGACACCAAGGTGCTTCTGGAAAACCGTTTGCCACCTCAGGAGGGGGAAACGGGGAACAATCCACGCTGTGTACAGTAAGGATGGGATGCTGTTGACTTCAACTGAGGAGGTTAAAGGGCGGTGGAAGGAGCACTTTGAGGAACTCTTAAAATCAAGCTAACACGCCCTCTATGGTAGAAGAAGTGCAGGAGGATGATGGGGGATTGTTGTCAATTTCCCTGGTGGAAGTCGCTGAGGTAGTTAAGCAACTCCACAGTGGCAAAGCCCCAGGGATTGATGAGATCCGTCCAGAAATGCTGAAAGCTCTGGGTGTGGAGGGGCTGTCTTGGTTGACACGCCTTTTCAACACTGCGTAGAGGTCTGGGTCGGTGCCTAGGGAGTGGCAGACTGGGAGGGTGGTTCCACTCTTCAAAAAGGGGGACCAGAGGGTGTGTGCCAATTACAGGGGTATCACATTTCTCAGCCTCCCTGGTAAAGTCTACTCCAAGGTGCTTGGAAAGGAGTGTTTGGCCGATAGTCGAACCTCGGGTTGAAGAGGAACAATGCGGATTCCGTCCTGGTCGTGGAACAACAGATCAGATCTTCACTCTCGCAAGGATCCTGGAGGGAGTCTGGGAGTATGCCTAACCGGTCTACATGTGTTTTGTGGATCTGGAGAAGGTGTATGACCGGGTTCCCCAGGAAATACTGTGGGAGGTGCTGTGGGAGTATGGGGTGATGGGGTCCCTTCTCAGGGCCATCCAATCTCTGTATGACCAAAGCAAGAGCTGTTTCCAAGTTCTTGACAGTAAGTCAGACTTGTTTCAGGTAAGAGTTTGCCTCCGCCATGGCGGCGCTTTGTCTCCAATCCCGTTTGTAGTATTTATGGACAGGATATCAAGGTGTAGTTGGGGTGGGTTGCAGTTCTGTGGTCTGGGGATCTCATCGCTGCTTTTCACCGGTGGGCTGGTAGTGTTTTGAGGCTGCAAGAGCTATAGTTATACATTGCAAGTTCTTAGCAACACCATCATGCGGCCTGGTGTGCAGCCGCTGCCCGATGGTCAAACTGTGCAGCCTCTGCTCAACCCGTATGGCGGGTTGCAGCAGCCTCTTATTTCAATACAAACACAGGCTAATCAGAAATCACTTACGGTCACAACCATGTCTAGGATTTTCAGAAATATAGGGAGATCAGTGAGCGGCCCCTTTCCAAATGGCATAGCCTTGGTTGGCCTGATGTAAAGCCATCGAACACCTCTTTTTTTTCTTCGTCACGCTTCGAAGTCTATTGTAACGTTAACAGTCAGTGTGTCACCTATCGTAGTCACAGGACGGACAACTGGTGGAATAAGAATGTGCACAAACCTCCATGCACAGACCTCTGTGAACCTAACAAAACCATAGTTACAGACTGCTACCCCCTGCCTCATGTGGATGAAATGTTTGCAAACGTACAAGGTGCAAAGGTATTCTCTACAATTATTTGGCTAATGCATATTACCAGCTGCCTCTCCATGAAGATAGCCAAGACCTCACAGCATTCATCAAACATGGTCTTTTCAGATTGGGTAGGGTTCCCTATGGCCGTGCATCTGCCCCTTCAACCTTCCAGAAAACGATGGCTGACATCCTAAAAGGCCTCCCAGGTGACCAGAATTATTTGGATGACCTCATTATTTGCGGCAACACTCCTGCTAAACATGACCAGAACCTCAACATTTTCCTCCAAAAACTTAAAGAGGCTGGACTACTGCTTAATGACAACAAATGTCACTTCAGGAAACCCACTCTATGCTTCCTAGGCCATGTCATCACTGCAGATGGCATTCTTCCTGACCAAGAGCACATTGATGCTGTTCTCCTTGTCTCCATGTGACATTTAGGCCCTGTGTTCCTTCTTGGACCTAGTATCCTGGTACTCAAAGTTCCTGCCTAACTTTGCAACAGTTGTGGCCCCTATGCGTGCATGTGCCAGTGACAAGGACACCTTTACATGGACTCCTGCAGCACAAAGCAGTTTTGAAGAAGAACTTATGGTGGGCAGTCCTGCACTTGCTCTGTTTGACCCGTAGTACAGTACAGTCTCTCTAATGGCACAGAGAAGCCTGTGGCATTTGCTTCCCGCACACTAACTGCAACAGAGTGGAAATAATCTACTGTTGAAAAAGAAGCACTTGTCTGTGTGTGGGCTGCAAAAAAATGGAGACCGTACTTGTGTGGACGTCACATTACTCTCCGCACAGACCACCAGGCATTGACAACACTACTCAGCACAAAAGGAATCGGTCGGGCTGGAATGCGTGTTGCCCGCTGGTCGGCATGCTTGCTCTATTTTGACTGTAATGTCATCTACCAACCAGGTTCTCAGAACTACACAGCTGATAGCCTTTCACGCCTCCCCTTACATGCGCCTGATGACTCTACCCTTGATGCAGAATGTGAAATGGTAGCCCAAGTTTCTGCTACCCTTAGCTCCTTTCCAGTGGATGACTTTGACACTGCCTGCTCTGCTTGTCCTGAGCTGTCAGCCTTGCGCTCACAAATGGAAAGTGGCTGGCGTTTCTCCATTAAGTCAGTTAGTGGAACACTGTCTCCATTCTACAAGATCAGAGATTAACTCTCAGTGAAAGTTAACTACATCCTGAGAGGCTCAAGACTCATTGCACCACTTTTTCTACAACACACTCTGATTACACTTGCACACCAAGGTCACAAAGGAGTCATCCGCACAAAGAAACACCCACGAGACCTGTACTGGTGGCCAAAAGTGGAAGTGCAGTCTGGCATAGCATCATGTGTACTCTGCCCGGTCTAATGATACAACAGCCAGTACTCACCCTGTTCCTCTGTTACCTGTCCCACTGCCTGATGGGCCATAGAAGAAACTTAGCTTGTTACTGGTGGACCCTTTGACACAGCCATTCCTGCCTGAAGGTATGCCATTACACTGACTGACTACTATTTCAAGTGGCCTGATCTTCCTTTACATTACATACTGCCACTACTGCAGACGTTATCCAGTTCCTGACCTTTGTCTCCAGTCGTCATGGTAACCCCGAGAACGTTGCCACAGACAATGGTGCACAGTTCACTTCTGCAGCTTTTGCAGTGTTTCTTCAGAACCGAGGTATATCTCATAGCAGAACTTTAGTCTACTCTCCAGCTGGTTACGGAGGTATTAAGAGATTCCATTGCGTCGTCAGAAGTTGCATTGAATCTGCAATCCAACTGTCACAGCCATGGAAAGAGACTGTACTGAACTGGCTTCAGGTGTACAACACCACATGCAGCAACTTCCACCACACCTCATGAACTCCTTTACAGAAGAAAAATGCGAACCAAAGTAGATGTTCTTCCCCTGCTGTCTCCCACTCCACTGGATGCTTTTGTTCATGATTCAGCAAACCCACCTTCTTTCAAACCACGAGAGAAAGTGAAGATAAGAAAACCTAAGCATGTCCCTAAAGCACATCCCAGATTCACTAACCCAGAGAACAGTGTATATTAACTTTCTTACTGAGTGATGGAAAGCATCAATGCATTTCAACTCGCCCGTTTTCCCTCTGTGGCTGAACAAGACTGTGACACATCTTGCCTCTCACACATGAGTCACTCCTGACCCCTCTAAAGAACAGGCATGTACAATACAAGCCTAAGCGGCATAAGAGCTATGTCGTGCCGTTACTTGAAAATGAGCTGACATGATTGGTTGTTACAGTTAAAAATACTTTTACCTGTTTAATGTGCCTACTGATAAGCTTCCCAATATACTGTGCTAATGCTACCTAGTGGGTATAATAAGGGGTACATTTTTGTTAAGTTATACAGTATACACAGCCTACACTACAGGGGTGTTTCTTTTTTTTGATGGCATTTTCACCCTTGTCCTTTCAAGAGAGAAAGGGGTATGACATTAAACAAGGGTCCCAAGGGTGGAATCAAAACCAGGACGTTGTGGTAATGTGGCATGCGCTGGAAACACTCAGCTTACAAGCCTTTCCCAAGACTATCAACAAAGGACGCACTAAAAAAAAACAATTCTCAACTGCATTTCAGTGATATATATATATATAAAAAATATAGTGATAATAAATATGTATGACTTTAAACTTTGGACATTCCTAATGATAAATAGTTATACATTTTACCTTGTTAAGATGCAAAATAAAACCACTAAAAGGTAAAATATACTGAACAATATATGTGAAACCCCCGGTAATATTGGTGCTCTCTGAACCTGCATGCCTAGCCAAGATAATTAATGAGCAGGCTATTTCCCAGGTCTACTCAAACTCAAGATATTGTGTAGAAACACTCAAACCACGGAGCAGTATCTGAATATGGCAGATGTTCATCCTCTTTTCTATTCTCCCCCTCCAACTCCTCTTATACAGCAGTCTGCCATTGAACCTCATGTTCCAGCCGCTATGCTGTGAGACATCTGCACCTCACTGTTTCTTTCCCATCTCATCTTTCCTCTGTATGCACACACACATAAACAAAGGTAGAACTCTTTTCTTGATGACAGATGGCAAGCCAACAATTGTATAGCATCAGTCTTTCAAAACACGGACGCACATCACATGCACACACAAACACAGAAACAAACACCACCTCCTTGTCCCCCAGTATCTTTGTGCCCAATCCCCTGTCAGATGTTTTGATTTGTTTCTTACAGCGAAGTGTATGCATTAGTGTGTGTGTGTCCCTTTTTACTGTGGTATATTAAGGACTAGTTTAATGAGAGTTTGCTGAGGTGCGGGCACCAGCTAGTGGACCATATGGGGAAGATTTAGCCCCCTCAGAACTTTGAGCCAAGCCTCGCTGACATGATTACCACTGCCGTCCGCTGCTCTACGCTAGTGTCTGATTGGGAACTGGGAATTTTGTCATGGGCAGCTAATTAATGGCTGGAGATTGGCAACCAGAGATGGAGGAGGCTGAGGTTTGGATGAAAAGATTCTGTCACTGTTTGGTCTCTTTTTCCTCTTTGTTTTAAATCAGGCAAACTAACTGAGACATACGGTAGCTGAGACGGTTCAACACAAATGCAAACGCTACAACCAAAATTTTAAAAAAACACAACACGAATGAGACAGCCACAACACAAAACACAACACAAAAGCCAGAACATGAATGCAAGACCAACAACATGAAAGCAAAAGCTACAACGGTAGTGAGCGTCTATGGAACCCGGTGCCAGCTGAGAAAATAGAGCATTAAGAGCATTAATTATATTATAAATAATAGATCCATAGTAGCCTATACCAAAAGGTTCTCATTCTATATACAATGTATTGTATCCATAATATAGCTTGATCACACTCTGTTTTTGTTTCTTCAGACATTAGCTTAACTTTATCTTCCAAACTACAATAAGCCATACAATTACAATTAGAAATTTTTGAACAAAACCAATTACAACTAGCAATGTGTTGTCACCAGTTATATTGTCAAAGTAATAACAATAAAAGCTTAAAGTAAATAATGAAATCCAAAGGGTTGAGATTGTGAATCCTTGTGCACAATTTAAAACTCTGTGGGTACACTTTACAAAACTGAGGGCAAAGTTTATGAACTGTGGGCATAGGTTTTAGACACAGGGCTCCGTAGACACTTCCGTTGTGGTTATAAAAAAAACTTCTGTTGTGTTTTTTGCATGTTTTAGCTCCTGCATTCGTGTTGTGGCTTTTGTATTTGTGTTGAACCGTCTCGGCCACCAAGACATGCATGCAAGCCAACAAACAAGTACACAAATAGAAAAAAATGCATGTTACATGGTTACATAGTTTCACATTTTCTGGTCGGTTTAAAACAGACACTGTATATTTGTCCTAGAATATCCAAATATTGACCGCATGTTCTGTACACACTGTTGTCACAGAACATCTTTGTGAATGCATGCATATATTCATGTTTCACATTTTCAGTATGTCTGTGTGGCACAGCAGGCTGAAGCCAGTGGCTTAGTTAATCCTGTTAGAGACAGATTACAGGTGGGAAGATATAAATAGACCGACTGTCCCCCTAACCTGGCCGCTGTGACATCAGCATGCAGCTCAACTATTAAGTCAGGCATAACGGGAGCAAACTCAAAACAAACCAGCCAAAGCATCCCTATACATTTACCCACATAATCAAAATGACCAGATGTTTCAACAGGTTTTCACAGAAAACAAGCTTTCACTGTATATTTACATTCCATCTGGGTGCCATAGCAGTGCAGTTTACCTTGGTATATTAATGACTATTATCCTCACAAACAAGAAATTACACCTGCAAGCTTTACGGTTGGTGGGCTGGGCGGT
Source organism: Etheostoma perlongum (assembly GCA_026937815.1). Classification (NCBI taxonomy): domain Eukaryota; kingdom Metazoa; phylum Chordata; class Actinopteri; order Perciformes; family Percidae; genus Etheostoma; species Etheostoma perlongum. Next base: position 22,435,415 of record CM049387.1, on the reverse strand, counting down.
ATGACCAAAAATTTGTATCGCAGTATTTTATTATTATAAGATTCTGGATCACATAAATATATAAAATGTAATCCAATTTAGGAATGAAACTAAACTGAAAACTTCGATTAAAGAGAGTTTTAAATTGTATTGTTCTTCATTTTCATTAAACTGCACAAATAAAAGATAAACCATGATTTAATCAGATTTAAAAATGAATCCTTGTTAGTGCAACCCAGCCTAAGTGAAAGTTAGCACGAATGGCAACAATGGTTACATTTTGCCAGATTTTTTGACTAAACCAAAACACTTCCAAACTGGTGTGGCGGTATATGTAAAAATATGAAACAAAAATCACATTGTATGGGGAAATTAAAACCAGAATTCAGCATACAGCATTGCAGTTGTAAAAGTCATATCATAGATGCAATCACACTATATGTTAGCCAACATGTTAACTGTTTGCCAACATTCAATCAACTACACTCATCAACTCTGACACTGCTTCCTAAAGACCCATATATATTAGTCGGCTATGATATACTGTTCATTTAAATATATTTCTCCTTGAAATTAAGACAACCACAGCAGTGTTGGTACAGTTTTTCTTAGTATCTTTGTTTCAGATACAAACCATCTGACAAAAAGTGCTAATGGACTCCCAAATCTCTGCTTACTTTTGCTCAACAGTTGAGCAAGGTAAGACTGGGCCAACTGTAAACTTGAGTAAGTGGCTCTTATTTGAAAAAAATCTGACTGGGTAATAATTTCAGAAGTGCCTGCAGTAACCTCAAACAGCTGCTACCCTCATGGTCTCCCCATAAGCATCTGTAAGTGAGGTTGCTCTCTGGAACAGATGCCCTGTTTTACTAGTAAAGCAGCACATAGCTTTGTGCTTCAGTAGCAGAGTGAAACTATTTCAAGGATGTAACTGATGTTTCAGACCAACAATGGTTGTCCAGTTGCCCTAGGCAACCAGATGTAGACCACTGACCACCAGTGTGGTGTGATTGCCCCCGTTTGAAACCACTTTTTCTGTAGCAAAAACGTATTCTTGTTGTACAATCATCTGCTCAGGTAAATGAGAGTTCAACAAGTTAAATTAATCATACAGTCAGCATCACAGAAAAACCCACAGAGTAACAGCAGCAAAGAATAAACATTAGAAAATGAACACAGAACGTAAGCAAAATTGAGCAACTTGTTTTTAGAAATATAATTTTCAGTTCTGACATACATAATAAATCATATGTAGGATCATAATTACTTAAATTACTGGAATGGCAATCATTCTCTCAACTTTGGTAAGCACCTGATGCCCACTTTCCAGCCTGAAAGGCATTTAAAACATACCATCAGACTGTGCCATTTTAATACTTAATAAGGAGCCAAAGGAGTGTATATTTGATTATCTATTGTACCCAATAATGGAGTAACAGTTTGGAACGGCTCCTACAAAAATGTGGAGAACACACGTTTGCTCAATGAAATCAAATTTATTGAAAGAAACAAAACATCTATGAACATCTGTGAACATCTATCAGTTTATGAGTAATGTGTGTAGTGTATGGACGTCGCAAAAGTAACTCAACCCAAAGTCCAAACAAACCAAGCAATCTTGAGGAGTGAGCAATCAGTTCATCCAGGTGTCAATCATCAGTCCTTATTAGCCAATCCCCAGATCCCAGCAACCAAAGGGACATAATAGGTCTTGAGGCCTAGGAGCCGTCACAAGAGCTCTGCAGGTCCTTAATAGCATTGCCTAGAAATACACTGTATTCTGTTGCGTTTTAAAATATTAATAATAATAATAATAATAATAATAAAAATAAATAGGAAAAGCTATGGATCAATATTTTATAGACTTGGATGGCCAAAGAAAAAATTAAGTGGCAACAAGAGACCAAATGGTCACGCTCTGGGGTCCTCCTGCAAGCCAACACTTACACTAGCTGTTAGCCACTAGGTACTAATCTGTTGGCCTAAATCAGCCAAACCAACCCCCACTCTAACCTGCTTCTTCTAATCAGACCAAAGCCTACTCCAAACAGCCCACAATAGCTCAAGATGTTAGACTACACACTGGTCCTTAGGTCTAATCTCTGTTAGTACACTTAAACATAGAATCTGATTTCAGAGCTGCTGCAGCTAGTGAATTGCCATGAAATACAATAGAAAACCCATAACAGTTGGCTGTGGAATAGTTATGGATAGAAACAAGTTGAAGAGAAAATTGAGCAAGGCAAGAAACCCACAATTCATAGGAATTTAAAGAGGCTCTGCCCTCAAACAACCTCGTTGTAACAACATTTGACTATGATTTCATATTCAGAAATAGAAATGAATGTGTTAACATGTGCAACAATATATAAGCAACAAGTGGGCTACACTGGGGAAAATAAGATAATAATCCACAGTAAATCATTTGTCATTTTTGCAGTCAAAGAGTCTAATAAGCTTAATTTAAATGGTGATTTATAGTATATTAGTATATTAACAGCATGCAAGTATATTTCAATTAAGGAAAATATTTGAAACAAATTTGGGATTTTGACAATGCCTTGTACAGTACAGTGAGGTGATAATGGATATAATTAAATAATTGGTAACAATAATGAATGTGAATGTAGGTGCATGTATCCATCCACACTGTGATCAAATGTATCAGGTCAGCAATTCAATGTTCCTGAGCTACAAACTAACCCCATTACTCAAACTCTCCTTCACCCGTTCTCTCTTCCTCTATCCCAGTTTTTCCTCTGCAGTGATCAGCACTTCATTCATTGATCCATTCATTCATTCATTTATCCAAGACTGGCTCACTCTACATTAGTTCATTCACTCACCCATCCATTAATCTATCTCTCGGTTTCTCTGGAAACAGGGATGTGTCCTACTGTAGCACTTACCACTGATCTTATTGACTGACTGAGTGTGCAAAGTAATACAGCTTCACACTTATCTATCTATAAGTTTAAAGGTCCCATGTGATGGTGCTCTTTGGATGCTTTTATACAGACCTTAGTGGTCCCCTAATACCATATCCAAAGTCTCTTTCCCAAAATTCAGCCTTGAGTCTGTAGCTATTGAGGAGAAGAGAGGGAGGGGAGGTGGAGGGTTGGGGTTTGGCCTTGACTAACTGCTACTTTGCTTGTTTGAAAGCCACGATGTCTCTCTCTCATGGGTGGGCCAAATTCTCTGAGCGGGCAAAGCAGAGAAAGGGGAGGTAACCATAACCCTTATTACCTCATAAGGAGCAAGATTCCAGATCTGCCCATCTGAGCTTTCATTTCCTCAAAGGCAGAGCAAGGTACCCACGGCTCGGTTTACACCTATCACCATTTCTAGCTACTGGGGGACCATAGGCAGGCTGGGGGAACTCATATTAATGTTAAAAAAACCTGACAAGTGACATTTTTATGTCATGGGACCTTTAAGGAAAGTTGAAAGAAAGATAGCAAAAACAGCGAGCTGCTATATGGCAATGTATAACTGGTCATATGCAAGGCAATGTGGAGCAAAGGTTATCACAACATTATAATACAGTTTGGTGGCAAAAATGTATTTTTTTGTTTCTTTACATCCCTTCTTTGAATTTGTGTCAAAAGTAATTTTAAGAAACAGGAATTGATAAAGAAAAGATCATCTTTAGACTAGACTTTTTTATTGCTTTTAAGTATTGTACTGTGCTCTTAAGTTTTTATTAATTACATCCTTCAGTGCATGGACCAGATTTGCTGCCAGTAAGCATACAGCACAGCACACCAGAAGGGGACATTGTTCTCTGTTGCTACCTAAATCTGGTATTGTAAATTGGTCAGTTAGTGTATTCATCATTCTTGCCTGGTGCAGCTTTCATTTGGAATTTGGAAATCAAGTTTTATTATAGAAATGTTCTACTCAATAACTTTGCATGACAACAATATCATATTCCAATTGAATACAAAGGTGACACTGTCTGTACCTGCACATTGCAGGTCTCTTCTGTATCGGCAAGTTGTCTGCCTTTGTTCTGACTGTATCTGTCACAAACAATCTGTCTATCTGCCTGTCCTTCCAGTGCTGTTTGTCTGTAGGCTCTGCAGACTGTCTGTTTGCGCTGTGCTGTCAGTCTGTCTGATTGTCTGGCTGACTGCCATTCTCTGCAGTGTAGAGTGAGTCATTCTTAGGACAATGGAGACAGTTTGTAAAGCCACACTGGAGCGTATACTTCCTCCGGATGTGCAAGAGGATGCCATTCATAACAAAGCCTGTACTGTCTGCCTGTCTGCTATTGCCCTGTATATACATGTTGGTTTGAGAAACTGAGGGGATAGAATGAGGAGTACAGGCAGATGCATGGATAGACAGAGATGGAAACAGGATTGTAAATTGCTATAAAAGGGGTGAGTTGTGTTGACAGGCTCTACAGCAGAGGTAGGACAGAGGAGGAGGAGGAGGAGGAGAGGAGAGTAGAAGGGCGACACAGCAGACAGTGGTGGCGGCGGTAGCGGCAGTGTCGGCTGGTGATTGATATCAGGGATCTGGCACTGCCACCTGATCCAACCAGCCAGCCAGCCTCCAGCAACATTGAACTCACTGAACTCACTGAGCAAAAATGGCTGCCTCACTGCACTGCACCCAATGAACCCCGCAGCAGTCTAACGTATACAGTATAGCCCATACAGTTCCCATGGATGGGGAGTACAGAGAAAAGAGTGTAAAAGAGGGCCGTTGTGTTGCTTCGCATTTCAGCTTGATGTCTATCATACGACCATGCCAAAATGCATTAAGTGACAGATTGGGACATATTAATGAATTTTCCTAATGGAGCCACATCTGACTGTCTCCATAGTGAAAAGCCCCCACTTTGATCAGAATTCTGCATAGTATGGATGTGATTTGAAAACAAACAATGTAAAGATACAGAGCCACAACAAGACATGCAGCACATTTCAGTCAATAGGTGCAGCAATGTTATTTAATATTGCATCATGTCCAATACAAAAATCATGTCGGTATGAATCATGCAACAGCACCTTCGAGCCCCCTGAATTTTTACCCAAAATGCAATCAATCATTTCCATTGGCATCTCCTGCCAAAAAAAAAGAGAAACTCTCCCAGTTACTGAAATGACCATTTTATTAATTGACTGTGTTTGATGAAAAATGGTATGTTATTTGTAGCTTAATTTGTAGTAGATTACAGAGTATGAGGCATGGCTGATTCACATTTAATTATAGTCCTGCGCAAAGGGTTTTAGAACTCAAACATTTTTAAACCTTTAATTTCTATAAAGGGCCAAACATTAAATACAATATGTATGCTTGCACTTACTATTTTTAATCTTACTATTAATTAATCTGCATAATATAATAATATAATCAATTTAGTAATATTTTATTTCAAAACTTTTAAATTGTGTAAGGAAGAGTATGTGCAACATTCTCTTGACTTCATCTTATATGCAATTGCTTAAACCCTCCTGGGAGACAAAGAATCATTGATCTTAGATTATTTCAAAACACAGCCAGTAACCAGACTCGCTCAACTTTGAAATAGATGTACCTTTTTCGATTAGTAGCTTAGCAGAGAAACACTTCTGGAGAATAGAAAACGTCTAAGAAAATATGATGATGTTCTCCCTTTCTCTGTCCTTCCGTGTTTCTCAACCTCTCCTCCCTCCTGGCCGTCTGCTGTGCTGACTGCTGTGTGGGCTGACGCTGGTGGAGGTAACAGTATCCTCGACTACAGAGGCTTACTGTGACCTCTGTGGCCTCACATGGGCTGACAGTAGTAACTCCTGGCCTGGGCAGAAATTAAGTGGAGTACACTTCACATTCAGATTTTTAAAAGTTGAAATATTACAGCCTTGTAACTTCTGAGAGCAACATCGGATTTTCACCCCCAAACACAATGTTTAACACAAGACATTGTCCGTCTAAGGCTACACCTGTAGCTAACATCTATTCATCAGATTTTCTAGCATCTGCCAGTCAAAGTTTCTTTCGATATTTATCAGTCTTATTCATTACGGACAGAACAACATCCATTCCATACCTTTATACCATAATCTGTGACCGATTCTGGTACATGTTTATATCCACTATTCATTATTTCCCAAGATAAAGAAATGATGCAGCCGAATGCACTCCCCACTCTGACTTTATGAAAGGAAGAAGGAAATCATCGCCATGGTAGTGACCAAATCAGTACTGAAAGGCTTGGTCATGTGAGGACATACTGTACTGTACTTTGAAAAGATGTTCTTGAGGTTTGTCTCTCTTTTTTGCAAAATGATGATTGGCTTGTGGCTGCTCTTTTATGCTTATTTGTTTTTGTATAATCTTTGATTTATTGTCTTATCTCATCAATTTTTTACATGTGAAACACTGATTGATTGATTGTAGGGAAAGCCTTCATTCTTTCCATTCTGTGTAATGTTTCCAAATGACAGTCTTACATAATCCTGATGCTGCTGTCTTATTGAAAACAATACACATACCATAGCCAGTGATCAGCATCCACTGACATGTGTAAGTTAGTCAGTGAGTCCACAGTGTGTTACATTTGACCAATTATTCTTATGGTTAGTGGCATAAAACATGCAGAGAGATACTTTGTGCTATGAATGGAGAAACACTTTCTTTCAATCAATCAATAGAAAAGACATTTACAAACATTGAAAAACAACCATCATCCCTATCAATTACCCATGCTGGTCAAATTATGGTAAAATAAACTCCCACACAACTGTGCAGCCATTGGTAGGCATCACTATCTAATATTTTGTTTATCAAATCTACACACATACATTTACACACAGGACTTCTTATCGCTTCCTATCACTATAAAATCTCTTTTCAATGGTGGTGTTTGCATGATGTGCAAAATTAAGTTTCTGCATACATCTCTTTTACACCTAAACCATGCCTGGGCTGTATCTTGGTCAAACCGTGAATCCTGAACAGCCAGCCCATCACCATCAGTAGAGCCCATGTTAAATTTATGTACAAGTATGTTGCCCTGAGAATTAAATTTACGACAATGTTGATATAAATCTCTGTGGAGCATAAAGTGGTCTATAGCATAATGACCACGATATTTGACCTGACTGCTTACTTTAAGAAAAAACTCTGCATAGTAGGACTGGGAACATACAATCATCTTTACAACTAATTAAATAATTAAATTACTCTCTTTTTCAAGCAACTCACTTGCATAATTTTGGAAGCATATGAGATTACCAAAAGCAAAACCTATTTTAACAAGCATTTGCCTGCATACACAAAAAAGAATGGAGAATATACAGTATATTACCCTGACTTACCCTGACTTACCCCATCACTAACATCTAACCTGCATGGTTTAATAGGCAAACAATACACAAGGACTCAGCAGTTTTCACTCTTCTGACACTGGTTTTATGAAAGTGTTTTATCATTGCTTTAATTAAAAGCCTGAGACGCATCTAAGAAGAACATGAACATCCCGCTTTAATAATGTTACATTATTTTTGTCTGTTCTCTTCATATCCTATTTCATTTTTTTTCTAAGCTTACACTCATTCAGTCTAGTGTCTTTGTGTTGCTCAATTCAACACGAAACAATGTGCATAATTTGGTAGGAGAGTTAGAAAGTACAGGGCCTTCCAGAAAGTCAAACACAACTAAATATAATATTTTTACTACAAAAGGTTGCTCTCTCATTTCAGTAAAAAGCTGTCTAATGAATAAGACTGCAGTATCACGCTGTATCACGACCTGGGCAGTGAGTCAGCACCCCGACCCTGCTCTTCTCCACACACAAATACACAGACAAAGATTTAGCATATGATTTAGACAAACATTCATATTCCTGACACAAACAAACACCCCCCTTCCCTATCTCTACCTCTCTCACACACTGACGAACACTGGTAGCGCTGAGTCGTGACTGGGGGCGATGTGTTCCTCTTAATATGCACAGACGACTGTCTGAGGATCACACTGGCATGCTGGCATACATAGACAAAGATCCTCCCTTCTACTTCAGGCATACAGAATGTGTGCTGTATGTGTGTGTGTGTAGCACACAATAAGAGAGAGCATCCACTCAATGTAGTAAGGATTACTCTGTTGTCCAACATGTTCTTTTGCTTTGCCAGAGTTCTAGAGCCTACATTACCCAGAAGCCTGCTCTCTGTATTTATCCATGTCCCTTTCTGTTCAACAGTTTGTGTTACACATTCCTAGACACCATCACATAGTCAGGGGGGTGATGCTCATTGGCCTAAAGGTCTGGAAATCCCCCTTGTTCTATCCCAGAGACTCTCTCACTAAAACACACATACATATTCCCATACATTTGTGCCTGGAGGAATCAGCACCAGCAGACACAAGACCCCATGAAATTGTGGTTTTGTTTTGTCAGAAAAAAATAGACCATGAACGCATAGCTGTTTGTACCATCCACTTTAAAGAAGCATGCATTCCACACATGTGCAGCAGATTACTATGCTACCACCTGCACAGAGCCTATGCGTATACCCTCTGATGATGACATTTACGCCACGCGGACCATATCGGCTGAAGACCATGCGCAGAGTTTTTGCTTCCATTGTCCATTTGGACATTGTCGACGCATACGCAGGTCGCAAAAAACGAAAATTACTGTTGCACTAGTTTGGACATCTTGTTGTGCCAACGATGCAATAAAGGTTGCCTAAATGCCATGTATATACATTTGTTGTCAACTTACTAACTGATGGCTCATTTTGTGTAAATTTGGACTTGTATGTGTTTTATTCCACTTTGTTTAAATGGCGAAGTGGAGAGGCCTCACTCACGTTTGGAGCTGGCTGGTGAATGTGACACACGTAAGCCTTTCTGGATACACCGGGATCCTTTTTGTGGATCTACTGATCGCTGTGGATTACCTTTTTTTATGTCATTGGATTACGGAAAAAAACAGAAAATACGGAATGTGTCGTAACGTTTATGGTGTGATTGCGCTTCGGTTCTGCATTTGGAGAGGCATCTCAACAGACTGTAGGTGAAACAATGATTGTTCACTGTTACATTTTGAATTTAAGTGCCGGGGTATCCCGCCACCATCTGTCTATTGCGTTCCAAGACAGCCATGCCGCTATTGAATTTCATAAAAGCGAATTGTTTCATAAAAATCTAAATCTGCTTTAAAATAAATCTGTATGTTTATTTAGCATGCTTGTTTTGTCCATAAGTGCTTGTGCTGTGTTCCCCAAGTAGTAGGACAGGTCTCAGCTGCTACAATGAGTTTTCTTTTGCCCCCCCCCGGCTCAAATGTCAAACTCCGCTTATGCTGCGGACAGTACAATTTTGGTTTTACAGTCATCACAGAGCTTCTTTATATCTTCTTCTTTATATGTTTCTGGTTCAGTTTGACCCTACTACAAATTACTTTTCACCTGTTGCAGCAACCACTCACTGAACATTAAGCAGTGTGTTTTGAGTTTCTGAGAACAGGAAAGTACTATCTTTGCTACATGTTCTACTTTTACAAGTTTTTTATTTAATTTCCTATTTATTTGGTTGTAAACAGGATATGCTGTCAGTGCCCCCCTCAACTCCACCCCAACCATTCCCTCAACCCCATGTCATATGACTCTCAGTGTCACCATTCAGAGCTTAAAAAACAACTATAATACCTCAGAGAGACAGAACTAACTTGATTTTACAGAGTAGTAGACACGCTGGCCTGACAGAACACTGCATCAGCAGTGTAACTACAGGCCTAGTAGATGTTATTAACTGCACACACACTTGTGCATACAAATACATGCACATACCCATGCACACACTCTTTTTCAGACAAAAACTGATTGCAGCACATAGAGGCTTAGTAAACAAACAGCCAGCCAAGCTTATAATAAAGAGACACATCTCTGTGGGGGGAAAACACGCATACGTATATACTAGTACACTACACAATCAGACATCCATGCATCACACTCAATCGCAAACACTCACATCCTCCAACCGGCACATGTGGACATGCGGCCAGGCCCTCAGTCTAGACAAGAGGCAGAGAAGAAAAAACAGAGGTAGAGAGGAGTGGAGTAGAAGAAGAAAGGTACTAGATGTACTTACCCCGTTTCTGGAGCCATCCCTCTCTAACGATGGTGACATCGCTCATGGTTCCTTCACGCCGAGTCTGATGCCGCTACACGCCTGCTCCACAGAGAGAGAGAGAGGGAGGAGGGGAGGAGGGGAGGAGAGGAGAGGGAGAGGAGGAGGAGAGGAGAAGAGGAGGAGGGGGGGCCGGCTCTCCCAGCCTCCGCGTCACTCTCCCTCCCTTCCTTTCCCGTTCACCCTCTCGTTCGCGCAATCTCCCTCTCAGAGTGTGTGTGTATGCGTGTCGTTTTGCTTCCTGTTGTGGCTTATCTCTCTGCCTCCCTCCCTTCTTCTTCTTCTTCTTCTCCCCCTCCTCCTCCACCTCCTCCTCTCTCGTTCCCTCTCCAGACCTTCCTCCTTACCAGCAGTGACTCAGCCTGGAAGGAAGTGAAAGGAGAAAAAAAAATTAAGAAAAAAGAAGGCATGGATTTATTTTTCTCTTCCTCTGTTGCTCCGTCTCTCCCCTCTTTCCCTCAAAAACCCTTTCATACAATCTGACAAGACAAACAAGTATTGTGAGGACAAATGCTTCCTCCACTCTTCCCCATCCAATCATACACCCAGTTCCTCTTTCTATCACTAAAACTCTCCCTGATGAACAGGATGAATTATTGCAGAACTCTTGATGAAGCAATAACTGACCTTGATTGCCAAACAAATGCTCCTGAGCTCTGCCTCTCATTCATTCATAGATATTTTTTGTGAGCAGGGTGTGCTGTGTGCAAAAGCCAATCTACTTTTCTGAGCGTCAAATTATTTTGTGTGCTTGTGTAGGCTGGTTTGTCTATATGTGGGAGGTGGGAGAGCATCTCAGGACTGTGGAGTAGGGCTTGGCTATAAATAGCAACAACGGCAGTTAGGGATGCTCTCACACTCTCTTTCTCTCTGCCCAAATCTCTGCACCTCTCTGTTGTCAGACTCCCATTCTCCCACTCCCTCCTCTCTCTCTCTCTCTCTCTCTCTCTCTCTGTCTGCATAGCAGCCACGTTTACCTCAAATGCACCATACTACACTGTACTACACAACGCACACAACTACACTGCTCAGCCCGAATGGAGACCATGCACTACGACGACTAGGCTAGTGGTCATAGCCATCTAGCTGGAAATCAGTATTCAGATCAGCTAGTGTCTACACTGCTGTAGACACTTGGAGGGACTGCAGCGTCATAAGAAATGAAGGCTCAAGAGACGCACACTTGCACATCCGAGTAGGTGAAACAGAGCTTTTTTTTATGTTGCAGCAGTATATTAACCAATTTAAAACCAGACAAACACATGCAGACTAGTACAACACTACACTGCTACAATGCTTTTATTTAGTGTAACCTTTTACAGTATGGTATCAGTTTCCTCAAATTTCTGTCCCTTTTTATTATTGCTTTGTTGCCAAAAGGATGGGCTTGATTACACAGAATTATTAAGATGTAGAAGGGTGGCGTCCTCCCATCCTAGCCCTGGTGCAAAGGTTTAAGTAGGCCCAAATTAAAGAGATGGTAATCAAGTTTCATTTCTCTGAAAAGGACTAGATAAGCACGAACTGGCAACAAATTATCACTGAAAACTATTTAATTTCAGTTAAGTTCAAGTCTATGCATTATGCTAGAATTAACACCAAATGGAACACAGACCATCTATTACTTTGCTGTTTGCTTTTTAATTAGCTAACTTTGCTGTTTTATGTGATTAGTACTTGAATATATTTGGGCTTTAAACTGTTGGTTGGACACAACCAACCACGATTTATACGAAGACATCTTGGGCTCTGGGAAATTGTTATGAGCATTTTTACAATGGCATTTTTGACTAAGTTATTAGTACTGACCAAAATATAACTGAAATATCTAAACTAGTACTTATTGTGTTGATATCAAAAAGTATCGGAAGCTCCCATCCGACTCTTAATATTGCTTATTCAGCGTTCTAGATTTAAATCAAAGTTATACAGACTTTTACTTATTTTTCTTATACAGCTGCATGTGTTTAGACCCAAGTTAATATATGCAAACCTTTTTGTTAAATGAAAAAAACAGTGTTGTATAAGGTAAAAAAGGATTGTTGCTCTATTGATACCAAAATTTCCTAGCATTGAGTTAGAAGAAAATTCAAATGATACAAAGCCCTAGTAATTAGATCCAAGGGGATTGAATCCTTTTTAGGCACTGTACAGTTCTGCATTAAGCTTTAAGACTACAGTGTAATTCAATGAAGCTTCAGTTAGCTTTAACCTTAATCTGGACACGCATGGCAGGAGTAGAGGAGACAAGAGGAAACAAGAAGAGAAAGAGAGGAGCAGAATGTCCAGACAGTGGCAACCCCTTGTCACCAGGGCAGCTGTTGCTATGGAGATATGCACTGCCATGATGAACCAACCATGCCAGGGGAAGCACCTGCCAGACAACATTTATTTCATGATATTTCATTCCAAAGGCAACAACAGGAACAACAAAATGACAAGGAAAGGAAATAGTGAGAAAACAAAGAAACAGAGGGCAGGGACCAGACAGTAAGCCACCGCACCGTTAATCAATCTGTACCAATCAACACCGCGAGGCAATAAGGGAATGCAAATAGAAAAAAACTAAAACAATCAAAACACAGCTTTGACACATTAAGCATGACCAAAACGTTGCTGTTTATATTTACATTGTTACACTGCTGCACTCACCCTTGGTCTCTGCTAATATCACAGTAAGAAGCAAAACCCTGAGTAGCCTAATGGCTAAAACTATAAGGTATTTTCCTTATCCTTAAAGGTCCTATGACATGCTGCTTTTTTGGATGCTTTCATATAGACCTCAGTGGTCCTCTAATAGTGTATCTTTGTAAATCTCCATCCCGAAATTCAGCCTTAGTGGAGAATTACAGCCACTTAAGCCAGTCCCACAATAAGCTTTCCCTAGTATGTGCCATTCCTGTGTCTGTAGCTGTAAATGCTATTGGGGGGGGGCAAGGTGGAAGGTAGGGTCTTTCTCATGGGTGGGCCAAATTCTCTGGGCGGGCAAAGCAGAGAAAGGGGGAGGTAACATTGCCCCTTATGACATCATAAGGGCAGGATTACCTCCCCCTTTCCAGATCGGCCCATCTTAGCTTTCATTTCCTCAAAGGCAGAGCAGGATACCCAGGGCACGGTTTACACCTATCGCCATTTCTAGTCACTGGGGGACCATAGGCAGGCTGGGGGTATGCATATTAATGTAAAAAAAAGTAACATTTTCATGCCATGGGACCTTTAAAGACCACGCCAGAAGTTCACATGTTGGAAATTTCAACAACTTTCAACCATTCTCCAATGCGAGGTTGCTAAATGTTTTCATTGATTTCCTTTGTGCCTCCACACACACACTCTTGAATAAACAAACCATTAACATACCAACAACTGTTTTCAAAACAAATCACTGCCTGGAACTACATTACTAAATATTAATAGAATGTTGAAATGCAGTAAATAGAGCAGAATAATTATTGATTGTGGTGGATTTACGGTCTCAAGTCTGTGCATGTAGGCTAGACTTGTATACAGTTCCACTGCCATGAACTTAAACCATAAACATATGGTATGCTTTGGAAAGTGGAAGGACAGACACACTATATAAAATGGGCTAAATCATGCAAAATGTTTGGTGTGGCTCTTTGTTACAAATATTGTACAGAGGGGAGGACATTAGAGTATAATATTCATAACATGTCCGGGTTCCTTCTTCCCACCCTCCTTTCAGGCCATGAACACATCATCACCTCACCTTACCCCAATCATACCTCATACAAAGCATCAGAGCTCACATCTTCTTTCTAAAATGCAAGCCAACCTTTGGCAGGACCTCAAATCTTACATCCTGCTAACACAGGATGTGTCAACCATTCATCACGTTTTTTTAACTGTACATCTAACACATGTCTGACGGATCAAACACTTGTACTTTAATCAATATAGCCGACAGCACAGGTAAGAGCTTGTGTTTTACAAGCACTTCAGACACTTAGGATTTAAGTCTATTTTCTACAGTCTTATGCATATAAATACAGTGACTGGGTTTTGGGCTGGGAGCGCTGGCTTAATGCAGGTGACCACACTACAGTTGCTGAAAGCATTCATACTGATGGAGGACAGAAGCTACTGCTGCTGCTGAAATGCTGCTTTCACTACGTATAGTAGAGCTGAAACGATTTGTGAGATCTTCACAACCGCACAAGATGCTGTCACGAAAGTGTACAGGTGTGTAGTTGAGATCAAAATGAAAGCCAAGTTTGAAGATGGGTGTGGTCCAAACAAGGACACCAGAAGTAAGGGGATATAAGTAAAACAAAGGGGACACTGGCCCCCCATTTCTGCCTCGTGGCTGTTATGATCCCATCGCAAGACGTTCTCTAGCTCTCAATTTTCTAACATTTTATACACTAAACAATTCACTGAGAAAATAATCAACAGATTCATTGATATTGAAAATAATTGTTAATCGCAGCCCTATGTGTACTTTAGACATGAGAGGAAAATATAACAGATGTGAGCAAAATATGTCTTCGGGAGGCTACTTGGCCAATTAAAAACAATGGTTTTGTAAACATGTGAAACATTATGTTTGGCTGGGTAGGCCTATCATTGGAAATCTTTTGATACATTACCGTCTGTTTTTTGTAGAAATCCTCTTCCATTTTAAAAATGTTAAATATATGTTCTAATAACAAGTAAGATTAAGAAACTAACGAAAAATTTGACAACTTGTGCAGCAAGCCACTTTACTACAGTTATTAAAATCAACATGATATACAGCTGCCTCAAACCTTTAAGAATGTCATTTTAGTGTGTCTATTTAGCTGATGGGACACATGTGAACATGTAAATGCTGTTAATTAAACCGATACCCTGCTACTAAGTAACGTTAGACCATCTGCATTATCTACGTCATGGTATTAGATGACTGTCAAACTGATGCATGTTGCATGCAGCGATAGACTGTATATAAAGCATATAGTCTATGCAACTTCCGGTCAACAAAACTGACGTTACCTTTTTTCGAGACATGAACGGACGCAGACCGTGCAACTCTTCAACCGTAAATTCTAGCACGAGCATTACTACGTCTCCGTCAAATGGTAACGCCCCCACCTTGCAAATGTTATCACGACATAAACACACATTATCCAGCTATCTTTAGCGGGATTTCTATTATGTTCAGTCATAAAAGAGAGGCTAGCTAACAGCATTAATTACCTGTAGCGACGGCAGGTGCTGTGGTATTCCCGTGCACCTGCTGTTCATAAACCGCAGGGGTTATTTCTTTTTCATCCCTTCTTAATGAGTAACGGAACTGCAAGGTAAACCGGCAAAGTGCTAGCAAGTCAACCGTCCTTCGTCACCGTTACGAGCCGGGCAGAAATAATAAAACTACACATTACACGGATTTTCAAAAAGGCAATGAAAGCTATCGTTAACCGCAGCCAACGGATGTTGCACTGTTGACTTTCAGGAAAACTCGTGACGTCACCCGGAGAAACGGCAACCCCCTATTCGCTCATGCAAAGCCGCGCGCGCGCACGCGCACACACTAACACATCCTACCGTCTCGCCTCGTCTTCCCGTTTTCGGTACTAACGGATTCAGCTCGGCGTGTGATTCTCCTCTTTCATCATCCCATCCAACATCCCGTGTGTCTATAGACCGTCTAATAAGTCAACCATCGCGAGAATCAGCTGGTGTTAAAGCTGTTTATCTGAGCCAGACGGACTGGTTCTGGTTCTCTTAATACATCCGTGGTCCCAGACACCAAGACAGTACAACAGTCATGTGTCCAGTGGTCCAGAGTGGTGATACGTTTTTTGAGTAGCCTATTTCCTTCTCATGCCACTTTCTACTTAAATATTGTACTTTGTACTAGGCCTACAATTATTTGACAGCTTTAGGCTTAAATTTTTTTTAGATTTTTGTTTACAAAACATAGCTTATAAAATATGATGTTTTGTTATCAATTAAGCAACCCAACAGTACAAGTTACAGTAGAAACAATTAGTCGATTCACAATTTTTATTTTTATTTTGATCAAGCACAGGTGTCACTAATATTTTTATGGCAAAATTGTCTGTTCAAGTGAAGCCTACCAGTTATGACAGTGTGACCAACGTGTGACAGTGAGCCAGTATGCACAGTATCAGGACCCTTAAACCTATTGATTACTTACAAAGGGTAATTCTAGGATCAGACCTTTAGGGGGCTCAGCCCCAAATAAGAATGTGATACAGATACTGTGCCTTGCAAAAGTGTTAGAAGGCGTTCCCCTTTAAAAAAGAGCATGTGTCTACAGTAAATGGCTCAACCAGTCTGATCGGTAGACCAAAAACCTGTGCATTTCACATTTAAAAAATTGGAATCAAATAATTTTCTATCAGTGGAGTTATTTATTAATTGGTTAATTGGATGTGATGCAGCACTCTGACAATTTTGGCAAATTTGGCTGTATTCAAAGCAGTGGATAAATTGTTATTAGGTTTTTGTGTAGTTGTTTACATATGTTTGGGTCTACTGTTTACAGAAACACTGTAGCTTCTGAGCAGCTAAGCAGTTACAGTAACTGTAAGTCAGTATAGGGCCAGCCTTTTAATAGTGCTTCACAGTATCTTAAATTATAGTTAGAAGGATCAGACGGCTGCATAGCATATGACAAAAACCTTTACTCAATAGCTGATCTGTCTATTGTAAACCATAATGTTCAGGGGACATTTGGACTCAGTTTGTTGATACAGTGCCTTTTTGGAATTCATGTACAGGTTGTTAGGCTAGAAGCATTATCTGCCCTACTATAGTACTTTAAAGTTGTCAAGGGTGAAACTTAAGGGCACATCCTCCTTTTCTTCCATCCCACTAAATCCCACTTCTATCCTTTTACCTCACCCATTTTACTTATAAACGTATCATATACAATGTGATTACAGTAATATGCCAACATTTTAAATTTGAGAATGATATATTGATGTAAATTTAAAATTTGTTGACATCCTTCACAATGACATCCTGCCTCATCTGCTCTCTCTTCTATTTCCTCTCTCCCCCCTGCCTGTCTCCCCATATGGTGTGGAGTGTGGAGCTGGGCAGCAGTGGCAGAGGGTGTAGGTATGGGGCCATGGCAGGGCACAGAGTGCAGACACAGGTGGACTTAGTGTGTCAGATAATATGTGTGTACTGTTCTGGCCGCTCTTAACACACACACATATTACCATCAGCTGGCCTTTTGCTCTGTGTGCAGAGGGGGGAGCATGGGTAAAAACCAGCAGCCAGGCAAGGTGTGTGCGTGTGTGTGTGTGTGTGGGGGGGGGGGGTTGGAGTAAACAGACAGCTTGAAAATGAAAAATGTAACACAGGGGAGCCCTTCTGTTGCTATTACTGTGGCCAGACGTGTCCCATACAACACACACATGTACAAACAACTTAGAGTTAGTCGTCAACTTCGGCTTGCCTATAAAATGTTAGTCCTGCACTGTTACAATGATGGGATGATTGGAATGTAATTAGTTCTGCAGGCATTTGTCATAAACCAAAGTATTATATATATGAGGGGGATGCATGACTGCACCAAATTTCAATAAACTTTTCACTTAAAATGTCAGCCTTAAAGTGGTTCTACAGGAAAAAGTAGGGGATCATTAAAGCCATTAGAATAAATTGTCTGTAAAAAATGTCTGTTTTAAATTGTGTGCCAATCCATCAAATAGATGTTGAGATATTTCACAGGATAAGTGAAAGATTGTGGCACTAGAGGAAATGTCAGAGGATTACCAAAAGCATAAGGTTTGATCATATAGGCTTAATAAATTTTAAAAAAAAGTTTGTGCTGACACTGTAACCCTGAGATGGCATGTTTGAATTTCTGTTGGCTGTAAAAAGTGAATTAAATGTGTCAGAATGTGTATTAAAGTACTATTTTCCACAACAAGTATTTTTATAAAGAAAAAAGAAGACAAATGTAGAAAATGTGGAGAGCTTAGACATACATACCTATTTAATAGGATGTGTGCTGTATGAACCAATAAAATTCAAATACTTCAGTTAATTTCAGTGTATCAACCCTGATATGTTAGTCTCTACATTATATCTATTTCATAGGGACTTGGATTAACAGTGATCTTATAATATGTGCACTGGTCTATTTTCTGGGTTCCCTCAAGGCATAATTATGCACAATCTTTGCAGTGGAAGAGTGAGTTTGTCCAGTCAGATCAGCTGTAGAACAAAATTTTAAGGTGGGATCCTCCAGGTATGTTCTGCTTATTAGTGCGTGATCTCACCCACAAGTGCCACACATGGTGTACAGTATGTTTGTGAACTTCAGGCATGTTAGGTTTCCATATATGAATGTGTATGTATGTAAGAGAGGGGGTGAAAAGCTCTAAATAGTTTGTACTAGAAATCTGTGGCAGTGTGCATATTTCTTTCCTTCCATTGTTTTCCTTTAATTCCTTATTCATTTTATGGGACTTCAGAAATGCATATGTTTTCAGAGCTGTATCCTTCCTTCTTTATCGGTGTGTTGGGCCGGTAATCTGTATTTTCCATCGGGACCTTCATTTAACCGTGGCCCTCAGGGCCAATCTGCCATCAGCTATCACCAAGCTGGACCCCTGGCTCCCTGTGGGTGAGATGGTGCGCTGCAGAGTGAATCACACACACACACACACACACACACACACACAAAGCTAAACTTCAAGCTTTCGACTATAACATTCCCACCCCCATTCCCATGCCTCCTGTCGCTGCCCTCCTGCCACACACAAACCCCATATTACCCCCCATGTTTGTGACTCCCTTCACCTCCTGCAACACACCCCCCCCCCCCCCCCCACACACACACCTCCACCCCCTACCTTAACTCCAGCCCCAGCTCCCAAAGCCCAGGAATGCAGCAGCCGTGCTGGACGGCCCGGCACCCCTTACCCCTACAGCCCATCCCTGGTCTCTTTGAAGTGGCTTCAGGAGAGAGAGGTCAGCTTCGCCCCGGAGACCTGCATAGAGGTAGAGACAGCTGCGGCCAGACAGACCCTGTGCAGGGGATACGTGCACACAAGAACAGGCACACACGCAATACACAAATGCAAATGCACACACGAGACATGACAGAGCAGCTGCAGCCACGGTGTTGAAGGTGTGCTGTACAGCAGGACAGCTTGGGAGCCAGTATGGTCCAGCATGGCTCAGTTCTGGGTCACCTATTTTGCAGTACCAGATCACCAGATATAAAGTATATACATATAAAGCTGCCTCCAACCTATAAACTATAAAAAAGTTGCTGTTTTATGTTATTGTTAATGTTAAATTTCATGTTCGTCATGTTGACGTATCAAGACAGTGTAGAATACAACTCAGTTTGATTTATTTTACCATAGAAACACACGGTCATGTAATCACTCACATCACAAATGTATTATAGTGAAGCAAGATCATGCTAAATCTCAATGACAAGGTGACATCTTTTCATTGCCTGAGACCATCACCATTTACATCATTATTAGGGTTTTTGCAGGACTATTGTATTTGATTGCACCCCACTGTAAAGTGTTCTTGTCATCTTGTCCTATTATGTGATGATGATAGCTTAGTTTTAAAAACATATCACCGTGGGAAAGCAAGAAAATTAGTTTAAGACCTTTTCATGAGTGAGTGATGTGTGTTGCAGTGTTTGTCTGTGCTATGCATATGTCACACATAGTCACACATATCCACATTTAGTCACATATGCACATAAATTATAGTACATTGCCAAGGCAGTGGTATATAGCATTAGACCAATGTTCTGTACTGTACTTTTAAACAAAGATAAAAACACATTATTGATATTAGCTTTTAATTTCCTCTATTCGATTGTGTTTGAGTCCCAAATAACCAACCAGTCTTTCAAAAACTGGCATACAGTATATATAGCACGTCATTGTAAGCTCTGTTCCAGCTTTATTCAAAATACAGATTGCAGTTTACCTTCAAGCATCATATATTGTCACATCAACATCTCTTGTCATCCCTTTTCTTGGGAGTACTTTACAACTTTGGAAGGCATATTTAATTTATTTTTCACCGATTTTTTGCTGTAAAACCGTAACAAGATTTTCCACTGTCAGTTACTGTACATAGAAGCAATAAATTGGTAAAATGTATCTCAGCCTACTTATGCTAATTTAAAGCTGCTATTATCCGGTTTAGCTTAATAATTATGAAAACACTGCATTAAATTGCTTCAGACTCAAGGAAATATATTGGGAAGTATTGTTTGAAAACGTTAATTCTTATAATAAAGTTGAATCCTGTGAGTAATAAAATCAAATACGGCCTATTTTGACTGCACAACTCTGCTGAAATGTTGATGATAAAGCATTTATAGTTTAAAACTCTCATCTTGGAAACATCTAGCCTGTATTAAAAGGATTTCTGAAAGCCCCAGTGGCCCAAGCACCTGATGTCGTAGACGTTAATGTGCAACGTCTGCGACAGGAAGTTGTATTTCCAATGTGACGGCAGGATTATTTACGAGTGAGGGTAAAAGCAATTATGTGATTGACCGCTGCTTAGTGGAAGCTGCACCAGTTATGTAGGAGTCATTTTGCACCATGGTTATAAAAAGAGAGAGAGCTGAGTCACAAAGCAGAGGATCTGGATTTACTGCTCAGGTTTGCTTGACGTTTCCTTGCGTCATAAGCTAGCAGTGACGGGAAAAATGAGACTTTGTGACTTTGTGAAGAACGATAGTTTGTAGGCTAAGGTTACATTTGTTTACAGGAAGGCTGGGCAAACTGAGAGGGGTCAGTTTAGGTGGCTTGTCCACTTTGTTATATTTCATTGTATTATTCTTATGTGAGAAATGGTGTGAGTGAATAATTTTGTGAGGGTCTCAGAGTTTGAAGACAGATGTTACCTACACGAGGTGCAGCCAGAAACCTCCAACCGACATTAACATCTCCAAGCTGGACTGTGTGACATAAACATGCATATGAATCCTCCTCACACACACACACACACACACACACACACACACACTCTCTCTCTCTCTCTCTCTCTCTCTCTCTCACTGTTCTTCCAGCAGTGACTGCTGGAGTTCCACTCGGTGCCATCAGAGTAGATTCTGCTCAGTGGTTGAGTCAATGAAGCAGTGGGAGGATGACAGCGAGAGAGGACAGGGAGAACTTTGATCTGTTTTTGTTCCAGAGGAGGGCTGCTGCCATTGCTGAGGTGTGACCTTGACATGTGGCTGAACACAAATGGATTACTGTAGAAATAAGATATTCTCTCCAGCTGCATTGACATTTTATAGGCTGTACAAAATAAAATATATGTCAAGTATGTTTGTTTTTGTTTTTTACCAAAGCTTCAATCTGTATCTTTTTTGGATTTAAGTTTCTTTCCTCCGTTTTGAAATAGGTGGTGCTCAGGGGCAAAAATTACATACATTCGTGCACCAATAAGTGTTCAGTAATATTGAAATCAAAATTTCAATATTTGCGTATACAGTTGCGTGGTTGTTTTCTTGCATAGCCAGGTCACTGGCAATCAAATCTGATTAAACCACACTCATGCAGTCCAGATTTGCCAAACTTTAACTTTGATTGTTTAATATTTAGTCATACATATTTAATGTTAAAGAGCTCTACTTAAGATTGAAACCAGGTTTACAGGAGCTGTTTGTGTAAGGCATGAGATCTAACTGTTTACAACATTAGTGGGAACAAAGAAGTCACGTACAGGACATTGGATCCACTATACAACAGGACAAGACAGGTTAGGTTAGGAAAGTACAGCATGGGATGGGATATGAAAAGGATTGGATAGGGAAGGACATGATGGGAAAGGATAGGACAAGATAGGCCAAGACAAATGGGTAGGATAGGAAAGCAAAGCAGGATTGTTTAGGACAGGGCAGGATAGGAAAAATATGGTAGGATGGGACAGAAATAGGACAAAAAGGGGTATAGGACAGGGCAAAACAGGATTGGACCAGACAGGATAGACGAGGATAGGATGAAAAAAACAACAGCTGAAGCCACAAGACGTCAGTACCAGCTGGACCTGTGACAGATGACAAGTAAATGTCCCACCACTCCAAACCACCCCGGTCTCCCACTTCTTCACTGCATGTGCACAGCTGCCTGTGTGCAAGAACCACTCCAGGCCACTAGGGAGAGCCGCATTAGTTATAGTTATACTGAGGGCTCCAGCTGTTACCCTGCCTGTCTTTCTCTTTCTCTTGTATTTATCTGATACTGGGGCTCATGAAGTAAACACATCTGGATGAGGCAAATTCTGTGTGTTTTATTAATTTAAAGAACATCTGGAACAGCGCAGTGGACACCAGTCCCTAAGAGCGCAGCAGTGCTGAAGTTGGTTTTATGAAATATTGTGGTATTTGTTGAATATCTCAAGCAAGCCAGAAAGACTGTCTCCAGAGAGGATGCAGAAAGGCTATGCGAGGAAGGAACAAGTAAGGTTGTTCATACATGTTGCACATTCATTCAACCACTAACAAAGTCTGTGATGGCCCCCAAGGGCCCCCACTTTCCAATCCTGCCACTTCCTATTTCTGGTCTGTGCCTTCCTTTACTTCCTTTACAAGATTCTCTCTGTGTCTCCCTCTCTATTTCTCTTACACACACACACACACACACACACACACAGAGGAAGGGGAAGTAAGGTTGTTCATGTAACATCTGTCAACATCTGGGTGCACAGACTGTGTTTGGCTTTCCAACAACTGGGTGCAATCAACACTAAAAACACACACAGTTTAGGACAGCCAGAATATATATGTTAAGCATATTTGGTAATATGAGTAGCAAAGCCATGTTAACGTACTTACGTAATGACATCATATTAGAACGTGGGTCTGCGTACACAGAAAAATGCTATTGAGAGCATACTGTATGCGCTGAATAAACGGTCAGTTCCCGGACCAAAGAGACGATGGCGGTCTGTCATTTTTCTCCCGTGAATATAGGCGCTATGGGTGCTAGCTAACCACTTTGGTGGCTTTTGTATCGATAGACTGCTGCAGGAATGTCTAATGCTACAGGTTATGGGCCCAGTCATGCAGACCAAAGGTGCTTCAGACTGATGAGAAAAATTACAAACTCTGGGAAACGAGGTGCCTCGCGCACATGGAGTGGCCTCAGAGAGGTTATCCTGGAGGACCCGTAGATAGATGAGGAAGACAAAGCGGCTCTCGCGGAAGACGAGGCAAAGAACGGAGAGGCACATGCAGAGCTAGCGCAATGTCTGGACAATGTCTGGACAGTTTGTTATTGGTTATGATGACAAACTGTCATCATATGCAAAACGTGATGGAAGAAGAGCACTGGAGATTCTCTGGGAGCACTATGCGGGAAAAGACAAACCCTGTGTTGTGAGTTTGTATTGTGAACTTTCCTTGCTCCATAAAGCTAGCAATGAAACGGTCACTGACTATATTATTCGAGCAGAGACTATATTCACGTCATTGAGAAGAGCAGATGAACGTATTAGTGATGGACTTCAAGTAGCCATGGTAGTAAAGGGGCTACCAGATTCATACAAAGCCGTTTGTCGTGCATGTCACCCAGACAGGTGATATTGTAACATTCAGCGAGTTTAAAACAAAACTGCGAAGTTATGAAAGTACTGAAAAATAGGGGAGTAGTGACATGAATGTAGAAGAAGACAATGTGATGAAGACTAGCAGGGCAACAAAGTTGCGGAAGAGGAAGAATAAAGAAAAGACCTGGCTGAGGTTGAATGTTACACGTGCGGTAAAAAGGGACACATGGCCAGGACATGTCCTGACGAACCCCAGGCTAGAAAAGAGGAACAAAAATGGGACGCTCAACAGCGAGGAAGAGGACGCGGTCAAGGAGGAGGCCGTGACCATGTGAAGAAAGCCGACGGAGAGACGGAGGCAGAGCCTACATCTTTCTGTTTCTTCAAGCTGAGGGACTGTTCCACACAAAGAGGGAATAAGAAGTCTCATGGTCGACTGTGATACTGCAAAACACGATCAACGACGCCACAAAGTTCAAAACAGTCGACGAGAGTTTCAAACCCGATGACCACGTCATTGAGCTGGCAGACTGAACCAAGTTGAGTGGGATGGCGAAAATGAGGGGAGACGCCGAATTCTACATGTTGGACAGAGAGGGACGACGAGTGAAAACGAGGCTCAAGCAAGCACTCTACATCCCATCGTTTCCACAAAACATCTTTTCAGTGAAAGCGGCAACAGCCAACGATGCAGAGGTCCACTTCAAGGACAGTGATACCCGGCTGTTCCACAAAGATGGTACCAAGTTCAAAATGGATGTGTATGGTAGGCTGTATTACCTTAGCACAGTAGAAAATGAAAATGTTGATGAAGTGTATGGCTGTCATGACATTCAAACGTGGCATAGGATACTTGGTCATTGTAATTTTGAGAATGTTGCAAAATTAGAAAAGGTGGTTAAAGAGATGTTGATAAAACGAAAACATAACAGGTCCAATCAACACCGTGAAATATGCACACAGGGAAAATTCACACAAAACAGAAACAGACAGGAAGGTGCTAAAGCAACAACTGTACTAGAGCTAGTACACACAGACCTATGCAGCCCTATAGAACCAGCAGATAAAGATGGCTACAGGTATGCAACAGCATTTACTGAATTACTTAAATACAGCGGGATGATTTTTCCTTACTTTAATCAAAGCAAAGAGTGACACGACAAAAGCTACAGAAAAATTCATAGCAGACGTAGCCCTATATGGAAAGATAAAGTGCATACGGTCTGATAATGGCACAGAGTATACCGGGCAATAGTTCCAGTCTTTACTTAGGAGTAATGGGATAAGGCACGAGACAAGTGCACCCTAGAGGTTGGAGAACCCTATTCGAGATGTCAAGATGCATGCTATTGGAGAGTAACATCCCAAAGCAATTATGGACAAATGCTGTACAGACAGCAGCCCAAATCCGCAACAGGTGCTACAGTAAGCGACTAGAGCAGACACCTTACCGTGTTTTCACAGGCAAAACACCTAATCTTTCTCACATGAAGATATTTGGCTCTGAATGCTATGTGTATAAACAGGATAAGAAGTAACTGGATTCTAGGTGGGAAAAGGGGATCTTTGTTGGCTATGATATGATAAATACAGTCCGGCATATAATGTGTACTATCCTGAGACAGGAAAAGTCCTTAAACGTAGGCTGGTGAAATTCATCACCAAAGGTAGCACAGATAGCCAGACTCAGACAGATTGTGACGGAAGGGACGACCTTAAGAATTTTGAACATACACCACCGAAAAATAGTCACCCAGAGTCAGGGACAACCTAAACAGAGTAAAGAGTCCAGTGTTGAGGAGACTGCTCAGGCAGGTCTGACCCAGACAGACAGTTCTCAAAGAGAACATGGAGAAAGGAGGTACCCTATGAGACAGAAAAAGGCTCCAGAATACCAGTGTATTACTAGAGTACAACAATGACAAAAGTGAAAATGTAGATTATTTATTGCGGTAACCTCCCTCCACACACACACACACACACACACACACACACACACACACACACGCACACATCAAACCACTTCCAAAGTCTCTGATGGCCCCCAAGGGCCCCCACTTTCCAATCCTGCCACTTCCTATTTCTGGTCTGTGCCTCCTTTACTTCCTTTGTAAGACTCTCTCTGTTTCTCCCTCTCTATTTGTCTTCCACCCACCCAAACGCACACACACACACACAGAGGAAGAAGAAGTAAGGTTGTTCATGGCACATCTGTCAACATCTGGGTGCACAGACTGTGTTTGGCTTTCCAACAACTGGGTGCAATCAACACCAAAAACACACACATTTGAAGTACAGCCAGAGGATATAACAGCGGTAACCCCCCTCTCCACACCCACACACACACAAACACACACACACATCCAACCACTTCCAAAGTCTCTGATGGGCCCCAAGGGCCCCCAGTTTCCAATCCTGCCACTTCCTATTTCTGGTCTGTGCCTCCTTTGTAAGACTCTCTCTGTAACTCCCTCTATTCGTCTTCACACACACACACACACACACACACACACACACACACACACACTCAGACACACACATTTTCTCACAGAGACATATTAACACTTTGTGTAAATGTGATTTTCCCCAGGCTACTTGCTCCTTGGGGAGACACAGGAAGAGACATCTTCTCCTTCTCAAAACAAACTGAAGCATAACATCTGTGTGTAGGAAGAGAGAGACAGATGTGAGAAAGATATCTGTCAGTGGAGGAGATGTCCCTCAGTCATGTTTTTCTCTCAGAAATTTGCATATCCCAAATGTGTTGTATGCCATGTTTCATAGAAAATTGTCAGTGCAGACTAGACTTGGAGAAGTTATGACCAATTCACAGCTACTTAGTTACATGTCTTTTGTCTTTTCTAATAAACTCAAATGAAATTATACCTCATATCACTATTATTGACATGCAATTTTAAACCAGCTTAGTCAAAGACAGCATCAGTAACATCTGACACCTAACAGTCATAAACATTTAACCCATGTGAAATGATTTAGATGTCAAATCTGTTTTGTATAGAGGAATAGAGTGTTTTCCAAAAACATATTTGGGATATCACTGAAGAATAAATACTGACATATGACTGAGGTAATTCATGTGAGAAAAAGATTATTTTTATGTAGACGTGATCTTTCGTCACAGGTTTAGGAGATAATATCCTATCCAAAACATTATCCCAACAAATACAGCATCATCACCCTCACCATCATGTCCAGTTGTTGTTTACTCGGTCAGTCTAATAGCTGGCTGGAGGTCCCACACAGGGGAGGGCTGCACCGTGTCGCCCCAGTGACAGCTCACCATATGGGGGTGAGCGGACGTTCTCTAAGCCCTGTGGAAGTCCACACACATGGATTACAAACAGTTTTTTTACAAACAGTGCTAAAGCGCCCTGGCAGATGTCACCTTTGTGGTTACCATAGTAGACAGACACACACACACACACACACACACAGCTAAATCTGCACCAACATCACAGCTACACTTGTCCAGATGATCAAGCTAATTTTGTCTGATACTGATTGAACATGTTGTGTTTTTATTTCAAAACTCTCTCCTGTTTACGATGAGATTTGCTTCTTTTTTAGTGCCTTTCTGTTATTTAGAAATCAGTGACTTTAGAGCTCACTAAAAGGGCAGAAAGGTACATACGTCACTCGCCACTACAGAAAAGGCATACACTTACCTCAGTGTTGGTGGATGACCTTATTGCATGTTTGTGTGTGTGTGTGTGTGTGTGTGTGTGTGTGTGTGTGTGTGTGTGTGTGTGTGTGTGTGTGTCTGTTTGTCCGTCCACAGTTTCCCTCAGCTCCGTAGAGCATTTTAGCATCTTTCAGCTTATTGTTTTCTTTGGGCCACAACTACACTGTTTTGGTTCACTCTCACAGCTTTCGTCATCTGTAACTTTTTCTTTTTTTTTAGTGAAGCATTTAGCAACTAAAGAGCCAGATGTGCTATTAAGGAGTTGGTGGAGACTAAAACAGCTGAAAAGAGAGTGAATATTGGATTTTGCATTTGCATTCATCGGGTGGCGAGAAACAAAAGACTGACAATGTTTCTCTGTGTCTGCTGGATGTGTAAATAGGCATCTAACATGTTTGTCAAATCAACTTTATAGGTTGCTTATCTGTAAATGTTGTGTTCACAGATTGTTGCCCCCCATGCATTCAAATAAATCCATCAATGCAGGTTTAAACATACTTGTGGTTTGACTTACAATTGCATATATACGTAAAAATGTAGTCAGATTTAGTTGTTGGATCTTATTTTTGTAGTTTTGCTACCTACCCTGCCAAGGCCTTTCTATTATTTTGATTTATATCCACTAAAGTAATTTCCAGGTTTGGGAACATGTCTATGATACTGTAAGTACTTTAGGTCAAGTTGAACTCAAAGGCTGAATTTGAAGGGTAATAGTTTTACTGTTACTCGTTTCGTTTGTTGAAAACCTGTACAATTGTTGGTTGGTTTGTGTTTCTTGTCAAATTTCTTTTCAGCAATTTTTCCACTTTTGCAACAGTCAACAATTGCCAATGTTATAACTGTATTACCAATAAGAATGATGGCTACATCTATTACTAACAAAAAAAAGACCTCGAAATGCACCTGAATTTTACTACTAATTTTACTGACAGAGGGTTTACACACAGATTTTAAAAGCATGGAATCAGGTTTTAGATGCCTGGTTTCAATTTATAAATCAACTTGCAGATGCTTGAAACCCACTTGACATAGGTAATTCATCAAAATGGCTTTTGGTTTGATTTGTTTATCACAATGTTGTACGAGCTCTGTAAACAGGCTTACAGTAACACAATGACATCTTACTCTCATCTAGCTCTCTTTTCACACCTCTATCTCTTTCTCTTACTTAATCCTCTTTTATTATTTCATGGTGTGTCTCCTTTTCTATTCTGTTC
Organism: Etheostoma perlongum; assembly: GCA_026937815.1. Classification (NCBI taxonomy): domain Eukaryota; kingdom Metazoa; phylum Chordata; class Actinopteri; order Perciformes; family Percidae; genus Etheostoma; species Etheostoma perlongum. The sequence goes on along the minus strand of CM049387.1, from coordinate 22,406,864 downwards.
AAAAAGTAGTTGTAGTTTACTATTCCTGAATAATGAGAGTGTGGCTCCCTTCATTTAGCCTGAGGCGTACAGAACTAACATCTGGGCTGTTTGGCAGGCTGGCTGCCATTGGCCTTGTTGGAAAGCCTCTTCAATGCTGCTCCAGATGCAGTCAAAAGAGGCCCATCACACGCAGATGGAGACACACATACACACCAGATCTGGCACACACACACACACACACACACACACACACACACACACACACACACACACACACACACACACACACACACAACATTAGGAACATCCATACATGTATATACACACACTATAGTAGCTCCGTTTACACACATGAGAGAGTCTTTCATGTGTGTAGTAGATGCAAGTGATTAGTAGATGTGTAGTAGATGCATATAGTACAAGCACAAATACAGATGTGGGAAGAGTTAAAGATACAGTACGCTACAAACAAATACACACACAAATCCAATCTCGCACACAGATGGAGACAGAGCGGCAGCTGATGTGGTGGGCAGAGCCGGCGCATTGTTGGCGCAGGTAACATGTTCTCAACAGCTGGCGCAGGTTAGGCATTCCTGGGAATTGGAGCCACAAGGCAAATGTTCCCGCTGGCTCTGGGGCTGGCGATGTGGCAGGCAGGCTGGCAGGCTGGCACAGCATCGCCCAAACACACACATTCTTTACGCAAAATGGATGAATCCAGGAGAAAAAATACTGACACAGATGTACAAAAGTGCTGAACTGCATGGCTATGTTAGTGAGTTTCTATGTGCACATGTACAGCGACATGGAGCAACGAGTTCATGGAGATGTTCTGTTACAAACAAACATACACACAGCTAATTTGATGTGGTCATTTATGTCATCTCCTGCATGGTGTCTGTCATATACTTGTTTTCTTCTGTGTATCTTTATGTGTGTGTGTGCATGTTTTGTTTTGGTCTCTATGTGGAAGTGTATTGGCCATTTCATTGCCTGGGGGCTCATTTCCTGCCGCAGCTGTTGGCTAGTTCTTCTGACATCTGGACTGAAGAGAGACACACAAGAAGACAGAAAGACAGACCAAACAGAGGCTACAGTAGCACTTTTCATTTCAACATGAGCTCTAAGATCATACAATAAAGACTTGAGGAGATTATTCTGATGTCTGTGCAGTCTTGGCCTGTTCTGCATCTGCAGTATTTATTTAAAGCTCTTTTGATGTTAGTGTTTTCCACTCTCCCTCTCTCTATTGTTTGTATGTGTATTCTGCCCTGACAGATGTAGCAGCTGCAGAAAGCCTGACCATATCCGGCTTTTGGAGATCTGATTATTGTTATATGACAATAAATAATTAAGGAACTCCTGATATAAAACAGCTGTGAAGCATTTAAGTCTGTAAGTAGTTCCAGCTCCCATAAAGCATGTCTAGCCATGTTTCACTGGTTGCTATGGCAGATTTTGTGTTATTCAGATACCTATAGAGCAGTGTTATGATATTTTCCTCTGCTGTGTATTCTGATTTATGTGTAAAACAAAATGTTCCTTATAACACCCATGCAGAAATTAAATACCACAATACCCCAAAGACACTGTTTATATTTATTTTGGTAAACGTCTCACATCACAATCACATTACAATAAAATCTCTTGGGTATTACTGCTGTTATAAATGATAGCAGATATTGCTATCATATCATTTGTTGTCTAACCCACAACCTTGGTCATTCATCTGTTATACCTTTTATTTTTAGACTGCCTTTTAGACTGCCTCCTCTCTTGTGCTCCTGTTATTAAAAGTCTCCATCTCTGTTGTAGATCTCTATAGGGTCAACAGTGTTCTCCAAAGTAAATATAAATTGATGTGACATCTTTGTCTGTCATCTGGTTAGTTTATATATATATATATATATATATATATATATATATATATGCTCGTGTTTGGTGCTTTGTTGCTTTTCATTTTATGTGTCTCTTATTTTCCTTTCTTTTGAGTGAGTATTTCCTTTTAATCATGTTTTTGATTTATAATTCGTCACTTGCGGTGTGTTTGTTGGCCGGGCCATCATTTTGGTACAGACTGAAATATCTCAATAACAGATGGATTGCCTTGAAATTTTATACAGACATTCATGGTCCCCACAGGGTAAAACCTATTGACTTTGATGATCCCCTGACTTTTTTCTCTGGCGCCACCAGCAGTTCAAAGGTTTCACTTTTCCAGCAAAAATATCTCGACAAATCTACTAGATGGATTACCATAAAATTTGGTGCAGACATTCAAGTTCCCCTCATGACAAAACCGTCTTCTTCTCTAGTCCCATCATCAGGTAATCATTTTTACTTCCGCACTACTACAAAATGAATTACATTATCATCATCCTGAGCTGTACTTTGTGTTTGGGTTTACTTAGCAAATGGTAGTCCTGTTGTTATCATGGTAAACATGATACCTGCTTAAAATCAGCATGTTAGCATTCTGATATTAGCTTTCAGTTTAAAGCACCGCTGTATACAAATACAACCTCACACTAAAAGTCTTTATTTCTGGTATTTGTGTGTTGTTTATGTTTTTATACAAAAAAATGAAATGAATATAAAAATATTTTCTGTGGTGGGCTTTTGAGTCACATGAAAGCCAACGTGGGTTGAAGTTTCTTAAAAAAGTAATTTAAATATCATACTGCATTAAGATTAACTCAGTCACATGCACAATGGATTGTGGTGTTTTGATCAAATCCAAATGTGCTACCAGAGGTAAAGTCCCCCAACCACACACACACACACACACTCTCTTTCTCTCTCAGCTCAGCTATGGGGACGGCCGGCTGGCTGTTGGCTTGGAGGCGCCATTAACCAATTTAGCTTCCAGATGTCCATCATACAGCCACAGCCAAAGCTGAGCTTCACGCGCATGGGTGCAAACAGCCCACATGCACACACACACAGTCCGCTCCATAGCTACTCTCCTTGTGTGTGTGTTGTGTGTGTGTGTGTGTGTGTGTGTGTGTGTGTGTGTGCGTGTGATATTTGACTGACAAGAACAGATCCTGATAATTCTGAGACTCACTTTTTGATCATTTCTAAATTGCTCCTCCACCATCTGGAGATAAGCAAGTTAAATACACAGTTGTTTCTCCTGATGTCTAGTCCCCCTGAGACATGATGAACATGATGTGTGCTCTCATACACACACATGCATGTCTAAAAAGACATGCATGCACACAGAAACACACATATAATGCACGTTCTAGTCACTTTCCTCAAATGGACAGATGCTGCACCTCTAGAGGCACAGAGACCCAGCAGCTGTTCCCCAGCCAGTCAGATGAGCTACCATTGGTAGTTCATGAATATTTTACACTCAGTCAAAATGGCTGCATTCCAGACTCCTACAACAGCAGCCACACTGGTCCAGATGATCAAATCATTAAACTATATGGACAGACTTCCTCCCAGCCTCAGATGGGAAAAGGTACTTTTTTTTAAGGTTCTGATGCAGACAAAAAGATTGTGTTGAGTGTCTGGATAGTTGGTTTTGTAGTTTGAGTTGAATTATTGTATATTGTTTGTATTTTTGAGCAAACATTTTTCTCTGTTTGATGTTGGTAATTTATTATTTGACTCATAAAATCCCTTTGTAAAATGTAATACTACAAATCTTGGGGCGACACAGAACACACGAAACGACACAGGCCTACCTGTCTTATTACAACCATTACTACATTGTCACTTTACTTCTTTAAATATGAGCTACTTTAGACGGTCGCTGTAGTGCCAGTATCACTGCGTTTACCTCACAATGCCAGTTAACGAACTTTAGCATAGGACTGGATTGATGTGCAAAGTTTGGTGAATATGTGTGTACTGTATGTCTCATGTTATTTGACCTCTTCCATGCTGATAGACTTTGCTCTTTTCCTTCATATTTCTCACAGTGGCTGCTTGGTCCAGGTGTATTCAGGGTTTTTTGATCTATAATGGGGTTGGATATGCTAATTTATGGGATGCTGAGAGGAAAGAGAGCAGCCAACTGTAATAATACACATTGCTTCCATCCCGCTATCTATCTCTGTTTCTGTCTCTGCCTTGGAGGATGGATTGATCTCATCGACCCGGGGCTGAGATTTGAACATCTGTCTGCTCCCCCGCCTTCCTCTTTCTCTGTCAGTCAGCCAGTGTCTCCCAGCATGTCTCCCCCCTTGCTTGCCTGTATTACGGGTATGAAGAGGGACGCCATTGGATTCACTATGGAGGATTGGGAAGCTGGATTGATAGATGGTCTCAGGGTCCCTCAAACTTATAAAGGTGATTTGTCTAGCCACAAACTGGAAAACCCACCTCCTTAAAAAATGTCTGGATTATATAAATGACTTCTTATTTCAGAGTCTTGAATCAAAAGTGTTAATTGTACAATCAACTTACTTTATGTGGTGTGCTCAAATCAGTAAGAGCTGCTGCCAAGCTAAACACTTCACCGGACAGGATACTGTATATCTGCAAATCTAGCTCTAATTTATTCAGAGCAATTTACAATTAGTGCAAATGAGCTTAAACATCTCAATCCCCAGATTTACTAGTAAATTAAAGGTCAGATTGAACAATATTTCTGTCCATAAAAAGAAACATAATATAAACAAAAAGAGAGTGTTGTGTATTTAAAATGTTTTTAATTAAGGTAATTCAATGTATTTTAAATAGAGAAATCCTCCATAAAGCTGAGAAAAATAAGGATCATCATCATCAGAATCCTTTTTGCTTTCAAACAGCTGTCTGTGTTAAACACCTTTGAATATAAAAAGCTGTTGACAAGCAAAATATAATTAATGCTGGCAAGGAGAGGCAGAATCTGTGAAGCACACAGTCGTAATGTCTCTGGGATGGCCAGAGGTTTTCTGTGAATTGCTTCTTCTGCCAGATTCATAAAAGAAAAAAACATTTGTCTATGCTTCAGACAAAGAATAAACCTGCACTCAGGACTATCTGCTTCAGGGGGACTGAAGTAAAAAGCTGAATATTAGTATCATGCACTTCTGCGTCAAATAGGCATCAGGGATCCAGAGAATAGACACACAAAACAAGTACATTGTGTAACAAAAGGCAGCAACTGTAAGTCTGGTAAGTGTAAATAGATCATAATAAATTCTGATAAAGAAAAGAACATTGTTTTTCTTTATTTTAATATATGAATTCACATAATTTCCTTTTTTCCTTTTTTTGATTTTGAGCATTGTTTCAGTCCGTGGCCTGTATATGAGAACTTTTTTAACATTTTAATTGCATGTATTATTTATTTTCCTCTATGTTTTGGCAACATATCTTTTAATCAAATGTCATGCCATCAAAGCTCCATTGAACTGTACTGAATAGAGAGCTATAGAGTGTAAAACATGGGATCTATAGTGACCTCCAGAGGTGGGAAGAAGAAAGTCAGTTGAATACAATGATGCATTTGCACTAAAACAACACACACACATTAGTTGGGCAGTATGTAACTTTCTATAGTAACATTCATATTTAAAGGAAACAACTGATTCCCTGTAAATATATGAGACTGTGTGTGGTAGTAGCAGTAGCATGTAAACACAAGCTTTGATTTGGCTGTCTGCCTTCTGCCTTGTCTTTAGTTTTCAGCTATAGCGAGAATGAAATACTAGTACTGATAATTTCAAACATCAGGCTGGCTCTGATTATTTGGCACGCACTCAAACACGCATGCATGCACTTGCGCGTGCACACACACACACACACACACACACACACACACACACACACAAAACAAAACATGTGAGGAAAACCGGAGCGGTGGAAGTAGAAATTTAGAAAATTGCAGAGGAATCTCTTAAGGCATTCACACACACATACACATACACATACACATAACACGTTTCAATGCATTCAATCTAAAGTGCATCTTTCTCTTTATACTGTACATAGGAGCTACAAAAGAGATCATCTGACAGCGAGGTGAGTCTTCCACACATCACATTTTCTTACATACTGAAGAAAAACAAAACATCTGTAAACAAGCCTAATATTCAGTGAAATCTACAATTACCCTAAAAAACTCAAATTAGCTAATTGTTTTAAAAGTCTGTCTTTAAATCCAATTTTCTGTACAGGCCTCAAGTTGAACTGTTCCTGCCCATGGGCCTAATTGTATTTTTGTGCATGAACAAGGGGCTCATTGTAATGCGCTGGTAACATGGATCCCCAAATTGATAGACACATAACAGGGTCATCGTTCATTTGCATTTTAACAAGTCCTTCAGCTATGACACCGGATCGTGCGAATTCATTACCACACAGGGCTGCAGTTCATCCAGCCATCTATTAGTAACGCCAATTAGTTTACTGGGACAGGTTTAGGGGATGCAGACTCACTCAGGCAACCAGAACTTCCCAAACTTTTTCATGTCAAGGCTCCCATGACAGTCGTTTGATTAAGGTTTTTGTCTCAGTGACCCACATTTTAAAGGATTTGTTAAAAAGGATTTAACAGCAGCAGAGTAAAACCTCTGACCAGTAATAATTTTTAAGTGTAATAAACATTTATTTGGTCTATGTTTGACTACTGCCTCTAGGAATTCATCAGATGTTTTTCAAATCTAAGTGTGTTATAAATCCCTTGGGTGCACCCTGGTTTTAGCACTTGAGCATCCCATTCTTCAAAATTGTGAGACAGGTACCTTTTTTTCTGGACAGAGAGAAACACTGCTGCTGATGTTGCTCTGTGTCCTAGATTTGCTGTCTTCTTGGATGTCATGTAGGAAACTTACAACCTAAATGTCTCCAGCTCTGCAAACTGTGGGGTCCCATGTTGAAGATCACTGCAGTGATAAACAAAATTATTTAATTATTTAAATACTCAGCTGTCAGTGAAGCAACAGGCCGAGTCCAGTCTAAATACATGCAAGAACCTGTAACAGGTTATTATTAGATGTCATTTAGCTGACGCTTTTATCCAAAGCGACTTAAAACGTTTTTTTTTTTTTTTTTTTTATTTATATATATATATATATATATATATATATATATATATATATATATATATATATATATATATATATATATATATATATAATGTGGCTCTGGAAAGGGAAGTTTGGGGTCCCATGCTGGAGCTGCTGCCCTTGCGACTCCACCCCAGATTATTGGATGACAATGGATGGATGGATGGCACGGGAATCTATAGGTTCCCTATAAATTTTTTGTGGTATAGTACTCACTTAAAGGTGCTCAAGCGTTTCTCCTCACTATCCGCAAGCTGCCCGTCCCCAGAACACACTGTAAAAAACTGCGGTCTCTGTACAAACTGTGCCCACCTGCACCACGAGGCATACACAAACAGCGTTCCAGTGTTCCAGCGTTCCAGCCAATAACCAACAAGAAGAATTTGGGGGTGGGGTTGGGGGTTTAGTGCGCAGGAGGGAGGGGGAGAGGACGGGATGAGGAGGAGGGAGGGGCAGGCTAGTCTTGTTTTTTTTTTAAATACTTTGAACGTCAACCAGAAGTAACCCAACATCACTTAGAGCACCTTAAAAGAAGACAGCATTACTTTCCGTATTACTCTTTTTTATGCCATTCATTCCTTTTTAGAAGAATCTGGGGGACTCATAAGCAGTAAGAATACAATATAATACTGTATTTGAATAGTTCTGCTTGCTGGGATCACTAAACAGTGTCGGAGATGCATAAATTTGGTATGACTGGAAAGGTGAGACTCTTGTGGATTCAATGTGGATTCATGTTTAATGATGTTAGTCCCCATAGTAGTCATTTAATTGTAGTGAGACCATTTTATAAAAACTTCACCTCACTGTCAACCTCAACTCCTGAAACTTTGCATTTAGAGCAGCCAAGATTATTATAGGATGGGTTAATATTTAGCAGATTCATCAACTAAACATTAATGTTGTGAACTCTATTCCAGTATAGTATAACAAAAATAGGTTTCAAAATTAGAAGTAGCAAAATTCATATCCTACCTATGTTATGCAACTTAAAAGTAGTAACATCAATTTCTCCCTCTCTTTAGGTGGAGGTGGCAGGAGTGAAAATGAGTCATCCTCAACATTTGTTGTGTTCTGGTTTCAGAATGATGACTACAGTTGGAGAACAATTGTTGACAATATCAAAAACATAGACTATTGTCAGCCTTTTCTTTTAAGTATGGGATTGCAGGTAGCCTACAAATCCAACAGTCAGTGAGAAGTAGGGAGTCACCTGATTCACACGTGATTCATGCTCTGTTAGGTCCTTATTATACATGTGAAGAAGCAGCACCCTGTGACACTGCACATTTTAGAAAGAAAAAATATTTTTTCAGTAAGAAAGTATTGTTTTTTTGTTTTGTTTTTTACCAAATGTATATGTTTGCAATAGCATTGACAGCTTTGTAGTTAAACATATCTTTCATGCAGGTTGTTAGTGCTAATGTTTTAGCTGTTAGCTGTAAATTAAGCTAGTTAAGCTATTTTGTATAAGTACACCCTCAATTATTACTCTCAAAATATAAAGTAGGCCTACCCTATGCAGAATGGCCCATTTCAGGATAGGCCTACTATATATTTTACAACAATTATAATCAATGATAGATCAATATACATAGGCCTACATGTAAAGGTGGAGCTAATTTGAATTACTTTATGTACAGATGTGTATCTTAATCTATAATAATAATATATATTTACTCAAGTAAAGTACAAGTACCTCAAAGGCTTACTTCCGCACTTGAGTAAATGTATTTAGTTACTTTCCACCACAGCGTACAGTAAGTTAACCATGTTTTCTTAACCCCTGGATGTGGTGCTGTTGTGTGTAGGTTATTTGATTGAACACCCACTATTTTTTGACAACAGCACATAGTCAAACCAAAAGCTGTTGTTATTTTAGCAATACAATGTAAAGTATTAACATTTTTTCAGGTTTTTGTTTCCTGTCAAGGTAGTGCACCTGCTCACATCAGCTCCGCCTCCACACACCCGCCGCCCTCCCCGCCCCCCAACCCTGCTCCGGCTTGACTACAGCACCCAGGCCGCACCGCGCCGCTTTCCACTCGCTCGCTCTCCGCAACGCCAGTCGTCCTCACAGACTCGCAGAACCAGTTGGATTGGCCCAGCTTCTTCTTCCCTGCCTTCTCACTGTGTGTGTGTGCTGCTGCTGTTATTGCCTGGTGTCAACCTACGCCGACGAGAGAAGAAGACATATCCCTCCCTCTCTTCTGTTAGAGGGCCGCTTCCAATTTGCCTTCACTTTCCTCCTCGCCGGCACCATTGGCTTCCGTGCCGTGCCAGTCAACTCGCCTCCTTTTCCCAGCCCGAGTTGAGCAGCAACAGCTCGGAAACATCTGGCCGCCGCAGAGTGCTAGACTCCCGTCCCTCCGCCTGTTCGCCTCGGCAGCCTGTAATGGAAATTAGTCTAAAGTCAATCTAGTTTGTCTCCGAAGGAAAACAAGAAGGATTTGACGGAGGAAGCGGGGAAGACGTTGGACCGTGTTGTCTGTAAGTGCTGCCTCTTAATACCGGAGTCCGATAAGGGGCTCAGGAGAGAGGGTGGGTTACGGAGGGGAAAAAGTAGCTAAACCTTCCTTAGCATTACTGTGTTGTCTCCACGCACTAATAGTTGCTATGTTAGCTCACCCTCTTCGGTGTTTTAGCAGCTGTTGTCATAGCACCGAGGCCTTGCGAACAACTGTAAATAGCTCAATATTGTAACGTTAGCCTCTTCGCTTTACTTTTGTTAGCCATGATCGGGCTATAGCTAGCTGCGTGGGTCAGTGTGTCTCTCTGTGTCTCTGTCTTTCTGTCTTCTGCTAAGAAATTAATTACAGTGTCCTTGTATTGTTAGTTTGTTCGGTAACAATATCACAGCCTGCCTAACATTACTTTGACTTTTGAATGATAATTTCCTCGTTTGACAATTTAGAGTTGCTTTAAATTAAGTTGTGTAGCTAATTTATAACACAGTTATTGATCTCATTGTTGACTTATGTTTGTCCAAGTGTTGAATATAGCGCTGTCACGATATTACAATGTGTCAAAGCGATACACGACTTTCTAACACTGTAATTAAAGATGCTAACTGAAACTTCAGTGGTGAAGTAAATTAAAGTTTAAGTCCGGTAACTTAGCTAATGTCGCAGACTTTGAAAGCAGAGCCGAATTTTATCAGCTTATCAAAGATTGTAGAAGTTGGAGTCGAGAAAATGTTTACACTGTTAAACCTATTTTAAGTCTTCTCTTGTTACTAAACTATCCGTTTATTAGAAAACATGAAGGAATGCTTGCAATCAACGTATACATGTTGCACATATTGCTTATTACTACGCATTATAAAATAATAATAATATTCTTTTGATTTATCTCGACATTTATGTGGGTACATATTTTTCTTTTTTTAAACTTGTGATATCAGTAGGCGACAGTATTTTATTATACCTATCTGTGCATAATGTATTAGTGTTTTGAACTTTAGTAAAAGGTTTATTATGAATTCGGGCACACAGTGAAATTGATAATAAAAGTAGTTGTGTTGCTATACCCGCTTATATTAAATTCTGGAAATTCACACGCTCCAAACGTGCACACTTTTTCTAAAACGAAAGCGAAATAAGGCTGTTGTAATAAGTTTCTCCCCGGCTTATTAAGGGCTTGTTTACCTTTTGTTTAGGATTTGCCGTCATTAGGTTATTCCTTTATGATTTGTTCTCATTCTTTCCTCATTTAATTTTTGTTCCTGCCAGTTATCCGAAGGGTCCGAGCAGGGTGCGATGGGTGGATGGATAGATAGATGAATGAATGAGTGAATGAATGAATACTAGAATAGGCATCGGCGCTGAACCGTAAAGAAGTGGAAAACAATATCAGCTGCGTGCGTCTGTCAGTTGCAAATGTGCAGTGTTGGCCATTGTTTATGGTTGTTGGGAGGAGACAGAGACATGGAGAGAAGGATTTAAAAATTAGAAAAGGGTTACTAAAAAGTTTTACTCAGAACCTCTGTATATATTCTGGAAACTTTCCCTTTCCTTGGTAGTTCTTTTTAGTGGGCAGTTGTGGTTGCATTACACTTCCAAAAAACAAATCAGCTTGTAGACCAGTGGGTTTTTTTTCACAGCGAGAGAAAGAGAAAAATGAGAGAAAGACAGACAAAGTTGCGTGGTGTTGGTAGAATGAAAGAAGAGTCTGGTGGCAGGAGTGTAGAGGAGGCAGCATATGGCTGTAGAAAGAGCACAGCTGGAGGTAGCATCTCCATCTGAGGATGATGTCAGAGCAGCTGACAGGCTGCCATCCACCCCACCTCCTCCTCCTCCATCCCTCCACTGCCTCCACCCCTCCCCAGTCCTTTATTGTGAGTCTCAGCGGCAGCCTGGGAGAGTTAGTACTGTGTGTGTGTGTGTCTGTGCGCACACTGTGTATGTGTGTGTGTTTGTGGCTGCCGATCAGCGCCAGTTAGGAGGAGGAGGGAGGTGGTATCTCGTCCCCCTCCAACATCTCCTCCACTTTGCATCTGTCCCTCGCAGTTTGAACAGCGTGTTTTTTTTGCCTGCCTCCCTCTTCTTTTTCTTCTCTCCTCTTCTACCCACTCATTGATTCAGAAAGAGCGAGCGAGGAAGAGAAAGAGCAAGAAAGAAAGAAAGAGAGAGAGATACACAGCCATTCCCAGCCAGAGAGCCCAGCTATTCTGCTACAGTGGAGTTAATCAAGTTGATGCATACTGCTGCAGGTATCGTTTTGTGTGTGCATTCGCGCGTGTGTGTGTGAGGCAGAGTGAGTAGAGTAGGAGAGTCTGGGGTAGTAGTTATTTTGTTTTGTTGTGGGGATCTCCGGTGTGTCAAACCAGTGTGAGCGCTGTGTGAAGCTGCTGGTGAGTAGTAAACTCGTGTTGGTGCGTCCTGTCTGAGGAGTAATTGCAGTCCGGGGAACTCATTGCTGTGTTTAAAGTTTGTAGTCTAGAGAGCTGCATTTAAAACTTATCTATCATTTTGTGATTTGTTTCCTATTTGTGTTGTCAGGTGTTTTGTTCAGACACTCATTCCTAGAAAGCAAAGTTACAAGTGACAAAACATTATTTTAAACAGAGCTTTTCCTCAGTTAATTTAGTTTTATAAAGTGAATTTATTTTAAAAAAAATGCTTTTTTGAAAATTCGACTTAAAAAAGAAGAAATTTAGTCATTATTTTAATTAGTTAAATTTGAGCAAAGAAAATTAAACATATTTTTTACTTAAAAAAAGGAGAAAAAATGTCAAACTTTAAACAAACAACAAAATAAGATGCTATTTTATCCTAATCATCTTATCTGTTTTTTTTCTTTCAGTTAAATCTAACTCGCTGTAAAATTACTTAAAAGCATGTGCGGTCTTTTTTCCCCTCCTGTCGGCTGGAGTAGAGAAGACTAATTTAGAAGTTGCAGATTTGAGCTGCCTGAATTGGCTAGACAGCTGTAATCGCACTCCCTCCTAGTCTTAATCTCTTTATCTGGCTAGCAGCTGCCATATGGCCCCCGTCAGCTGGATCAGATGTGGGTAAGCCTCCCTCCCCGGTCGTCCCAACCTCTCTCTCACCCTCTCCCTCCCTGCCCCTGTGTGTCTCTCTCTCAGACCCCTGCCTGAGCTAACTGCCCGGGCCGAATGGGCAGGGTGGGCCGGGTTGATGGGCTGCTGCCCTCCTGAGCCTCCGCTGACGGCTCTCTCCCCACCGCCGCCACCACCGTCTTTATTTTTAGCCATCTTTAAGGATTAGGATTGATGCTGTGACGAGCAGGGCACTTATAGTGATTGTATTGTAAATCTTCTCTTCTGGGTGGTGGGCGGAGGGTGGGTGGGAGGGTTGAGGAAGAGGGCAGTTTCTACTATGGGGCGGATGTGCGGGGTTTTTCTTGTAAGATTCAGATGGGAAGGTGTGTGTGTGTGTGTGTGTGGAAGTAGGAGGTGGTAGAGGGGTTTGGCTGGACAGAGGGGGGGATGGGGGTGGAGGTGGGAGATGGTACACCCTTGTCCCCATAAGCCCCCTCATTAAAAGCAGTCTGAACAAGCCGGAGGGCGGACGCACACACATATACACGACACACATGACACACACACACACACACACACAGACACACACACACACACACATACACAGTCTCACACACACAGTGACATTCTTGGTTTAGCTTCATTCAAATGAGGTGATTTAACTGCTTTGGTTAACACAGTGCAGAGCGGGACCAATGTATTTTCTCAGGCAGGACAAATCGACTTGGTTAACAGGTGGGACTTAATTATTTTACAGATTTCAGTCTCGTTATCACCTTCTGTTATCCGAGAGTTAGTTGTTCATTTATTATAAATTCTACCGACTCTTTTTTTAAGGACAGCCGAAGAGCATTGCTGCAAGTTTTCAGTCTTTTTCCACCCCCTCATCTAATCTCAAGCCGGTGCTCGCAGGTTAAACGAGGGACAAGCTGTTTTGTTTTCAGCGGTGCTATTTCAATTGGGCAGTTTTCCTGCTCGACTTAGCCTGTGGAGGTGGTTGGTTGGTAGGCTGGTACCAAGTGTGTGTGATTGGGTTGTATGTACGTGAGGACAGTGCGTGCAGCTGAAAGCCGGTTACCTAAAAGGGCTGTGCCAGGCCAGGCCAAAGTGGGTTAATAAAAATAACCAGCGTAGGAGCAGCGACAATCCAGGAGTGCAGGCAGAGGAGTTAGAGAGATACAGAGAAAGAGAGAGAACGGAGAGACAGAGTGGAAGAATCTGTCGCTGCTGGTTTACCTGAGATTAAGTCTTTCTGTGGGTAAAAAACAAATTAGTAATTATACTTTTTAAATGTAATTTTCATAATTTTTTTATTCTTAATTATTGTAGATAAAGTAAATAATTATAAAAATAACATCAACATTTGACATTGTTGTACGAACAAATGTGTGCATGACTTTACAGCGACGTGCGTGATATTTTTGAATTTGAGAAGAACTATTTCTGTAGATGTTGTGTTTGGGAGTTTAGTATCCATAAAATATATAAACATTTTAAATATATTTGGGTTTTTTTATATTTGAATTCCCTTTTATGTGTTTAAAAAATTTTCTCTTTTTACTTCTCTTTCGTCCTTTTTTTACTAAGTTCAGTTCAAGACCTTTATTTGTCCCCGAGGGGCGATTCATTTTGCTGCAGTAGCAAAGACATTGACATACATGACAAAGACAACAATATCAATTAAAAATACAGACCAAATGGGGAAATAAATACCACAAAATTCAAAATTTAAATCCCAGTGTGCAGAAGATTACCTATTCCTTCCAGAGTTGAGCAGAGAGATAGCAGAGGGGACGAAGGAGAATTTATACCTATTAGTTTTGGCTGGTGGCTGACCTGTCTTCTACTGGTGTTTCTTTTCTCTCGCTCATCCTCTTCTCTGTACACTAGTTTGTTTTCATCATCTCATGTTTTTTTACATTTGTCTCCTCTTTCCTGCATTTCTGTTTTTAATTGGCCTCCTTAAGATAATTTTGTTTGCGTTGATAACAAAAAACGGTGACAAGAACAGTTTCATGATCTCTACACTTAATCTGAATTTTATCTCATCACATTTCATTTTAAAAATGTAAAAAAAGTGTTGTCTTTCTTCTTGTTTAAAATCTCTTTTTTTTCTGCCGTCTTTGAATTTTGTATGTGTTGCTTTTTGTCTACATTTCATTGTTCCTTTTTTCTCGCGTACTGAACAAATATTAAACACTGAAAATGTTTTATTTAAAATTCAAAACATGATTTCAAAAACTTCCGAAATGTCATTAAAAAGCAACATTAGTTGTTAATTTCTTACATCACAGATCTTTACCAGATGTATCTAACTTTGACTCTGCCTCTGTGTCGCTGTGTGGCTGCAGGTTATGAGGACGGCAAGATGGAGTTCCCAGACCACAGCAGACATTTACTTCAGTGTCTGAGCGAACAGCGGCACCAGGGCTTCCTGTGTGACTCCACGGTGCTGGTGGGCGATGCCCAGTTCCGGGCCCACCGAGCAGTGTTGGCCTCCTGCAGCATGTACTTTCACCTCTTCTACAAGGACCAGCTGGACAAGAGAGACGTGGTGCACCTCAACAACGACATTGTCACAGCACCGGCCTTTTCCCTGCTCTTGGAGTTCATGTATGAGGGCAAGCTGCAGTTCCAGGACCTTCCCGTAGAGGATGTGCTGGCAGCGGCCAGCTACTTGCACATGTATGACATTGTCAAGGTGTGTAAGAAACGTTTGAAGCAGAAGTCCACGACGGAGGCAGACAGCACGCGCAGAGAAGAGGATGGTGGTTCCAGCTGCTCCGATAAGGCCGACAGTCTATCAGATGGCTCTATAGGCCGGCCCGCTACTGCCGACCTGCTGCACAGTGATGAAGAGGAGGAGGGGAAGGTCGAAGGAGGACCGCTGTGGCTGAGGCTGCCGTCTGCAGACATACCAAGGACACCAGCCATGGCTACAACCAGCCCAGGGCATGGTGAAGCAGAGATGCAGGGTGGGAATGGGCTGGGGGAGGGAGGAAAACTGCTATCCCCGGCCGGCAGCCCTACCAGCTCCACTGGGTCCCTCTCACAGAGGTCCCACCGCTCCGTGAGCTCTCGTGGAGTGCACAGGGGCAGGAGGGTGTCAAATGATGTGGCTGACTGTGTCCTGGACCTGTCAGTCAAGCCAATTGCAGGTAGCAACCACAGTAACCACCACCAGTCCTATTTTAGCGGGGCAGCTACACCAGACAGCCTCCAAAGCCCATTGGCTGTGAGGGTGAAGGTGGAGAGGGGTGTGGCTTCCGACGAGGAAGAGGAACTGGGAGGTGGGGACTATGACATGGAACACAGCGGCATCACCAAGGTGACGGCTCCCACCACTAATGGTGGCCTGGCCCACCACGGGGTCGGAGGGCCTCTGTCGGCCCAGCGGAGGCTCGGCCTGGAAGCTCACCTGTCTGCTCTGCGAGAGGCCTCTCTCTAGCCTCGGAGCTGGAGCGGGAGGAGAAGAGTTCAGCCACTGCAGACGACGAGGACATACTAGGGGGAGAAAATGAGCGCACCCAGGCCGAGGTGAACAGCATGGATAGTTCCCTGCTGCCCTACGTCTCCAACATGCTGTCAGCTCAACACACCCAGATCTTCATGTGCCCGCTGTGTAACAAGGTGTTCCCCTCCCCGCACATCCTCCAGCTTCACCTCAGCTCCCACTTCAGAGAGCAGGAGGGCATCCGCTCCAAGCCCGCTGGAGACGTCAACGTGCCCACGTGCACCATCTGCAGCAAGACCTTCTCCTGCATGTACACGCTGAAGCGCCACGAGCGGACACACTCCGGTGAGAAACCCTACACCTGCACCACCTGCGGCAAGAGCTTCCAATACTCACACAACCTCAGCCGCCACGCAGTGGTGCACACACGCGAGAAGCCGCATGCTTGCAAGTGGTGTGAACGGCGCTTCACGCAGTCCGGGGACCTCTACCGACACATCCGCAAGTTCCATTGCGAACTTGTCAACTCGCTGTCAGTGAAGAGCGAACCACTGGCACTGCCCAATGTCAGGGATTGGGCGATTGAGGACAGCTCCCAGGAATTGTGGAAGTAGAAACAGACTGGGTTTGACAAAGGGAAAGAGAGCAGAGAGTGAAAGAGAGGCATGAGGAGGTGAAAGGGAGGTGGAAAAGTTTGATATTTGGGGTTCAAGTGAGTCATGTTCTTGTATGTCGCAAAATCTCATTCAATTGCACTTTAATAGCACATGAAAATGTTACTACTGAGTTTTTTTTGTTGCTGTTTGGGGTAATTTTGTTTTATTCTATTTTATTCTGAACTCTTATTTCTATTTGGCATAAGTTCTGTTTGGTGGTTTTCATTGCGTCTAAGGACATGGGTTCCAGTGAGAATGTCTCACCTTCTTGAAGAGTTTTCACGCTGTTTGTGTTTCATCTCAGACACAACACTCCGACGCTGGCCAGCGTATCGGTCCCAGTTCCACAGACAGCAAACACCAGTGCAGGAGTTCAGGTCGAACACACTGAAGTGCAAAAGCATTACAATACACTAAACGGGTACTGTGATCACCACACATACACAGTTTGAAGTAGTGTGTGTGTATATGTGTGTGTGATACTGCACTACTCTGGCTAAAATTTCACCTGACGTGCGTGAGTGTGTATGAGTGTGTTTTGTGTGTATTAATTTTATTTTCTACTGGCATGGAGGTGTTGTTGGCGAAGCGCTCCCAGCTTCTCTTGTTAAGCTCTTGGTGTTGTGTGTTCAGGGTAAAGCTGACTGACAGACTATGGCACTCATGCAATGCACAGCCTCTTTTTCACTTCCAGTCAATTTGAAGTATTTTCTAAAAATGAAAAGACCTTTACAAATTATTATTATCATTATTATTATTATTGTTATTAATAGATTTTTTTCTTGAATCTAGCTGGCAGTCTTTAAAACATCTCTTGTTGAAAAGGTATTTAATTTAAGGTTGTTGTATATTGTTCTGCTATAGTTTTAGAACTTAAATCTGTTACATATATTTTTTTTTTTTAAATTAATGATTATTATTATTTTGTTACTTTTTTGTAATGGGACCTGCTGTTGTTGCATGACGTCCAAACCTGTATATTTTAAAATAAAAATGTGAATTTGCTGTATTACTGTACACATTGTAATTGATCAAATATTTGACAACAGGCTTTTTTTTCTTTCTTTGTGAATACTACTCCAGGGTGCAGTCTGTTTGAAAAACTGAATATTATTCTCACAGTATGGAAATAATGCATGAAAATTTGATTTTGTCTTAAACCTTTAAGTTGTGGTTATTGCATCGCAGGGGGGAGGTGTTTGAACATAACACTTTTGACAGTGACAAGTTGGATTTTTTTTCTACATGTCGTAGGTCTGTCGCTGGGCTCCTAGAAGAATGTTACCGAATGTGTTTCCGTCGGATGTTGAAGCGATATGATGAAGCATTTTAAGCCTCTGTGTATATGCACTGATCTCTGTGTGTGTGTGTGTGTGTGTGTGTGTGTGTGTGTGTGTGTTTATGAGCCTGTGGCTTGGTTATTACCAGTCAATTTAACCTACTGAAGATCTATGTCCACTCAGCACTTCCTCTTCCTGCTCCTCCTCAGGCGTTCAATTTCTCTACTGCTGTATGTTTGTTTTTCACCTCCCATGTCTCCGTCCTCTCCAGCTCTAGATGTGGTAAAGCCATTTTTTTAAATTATTTCTGCTCATTGGGCACTTACTTCAGGTCTGTTGAGTGCAGTAATGTGGCTCTGACTTGGTTAAAGTGAGAAGATTAACGAAGAGAGAGAGAGAAAAAATAAGGAGAGCGGCCGTAACTGAGCTGTCCTGCTGAAAGTTGAAGGGTCAGATATGTTTGTTACGAGCTGAGCGGGGCCGTGCTGATTCAGTACAATAACCCACATTAGATGCAGTGGCGTGAATGTGATAAGACGTCTGTTTGTGTGTGTGCGTTTTCCTCTTAAAACATAATCCTTACTTTGAGATCGATGGGAGTGAATTGGCATGCCTGAATGCACCTTTTTAAGCTAAAAGACATGAAATCAGATTTTTTGCTGAAAAGATGCCTTTATTTAAACAAAAAAAAACATTTCTGACGCTATGGAAGTATTTGATACTGTAAAGCATTGTGAAATAGTTGTGAAAATGATGTATAAATTCATGGAATTTGATTGAATCAAAATCAGAAAATCCTTTTTTGTATGTCAATGTTGTATTTGGACTGGGGGCTACATCAGTTTAATAATAATTTTCAGTTTTTTTTAACCTCTCTATCAAATTTAGTTTTGTTGGGATTTGAAAATAATAGTCAAGCGTTTATACAATCCGAATGCGTTTGACACAGAGATGCTAATAAATTGAACGCTCCACATTTCCCGTCACTCAGATGTGTATGTGTGTATATGTCTGTGTGCACGCCCCCCATTGATTGCATGTGGTGGGTGGGGTGGTTGTATGCATTGCCCTGTCATCTGGTGGCACCTACAGGCTTTGCCAAGGCAACAGTGTGGGTGACATTGCGGCAGTTTGCACCTCATCGTCTAATTTCTTTCTTCTGAAAATGCTATTTCTTTACTGGCAGTGTCTCTGCATATGGGGCTCACTCCATCCTGCTGTTGTTTTCATCACTACTGCTGTTTTTCTGTTGTTCTGTTCCTCTGGTTGTACTTGACCGCCTTAAACTGCTGTAGTCTGGGCTGTTGTTTTTTTTTTAAAGTGTGAGCGTGGGGTGGAGTTCTAGGAGCGATGTCAACCGCTCAAGACGCTGTGAAGTAACCACCTTGACGAAACATCTTCATCTTTTGCTGTGCTTACTTGAAAACAAAGGGGGGAGTTTTTTTTTAAAGCAAGGTATAAAAATAAAATGTTCTGTTTATGGAAAGGCAGATGGGGGGTGGGGGGTGTGAAGTGACTGAGTCTGTTGTGAAAAAGGACAATCACTATCTGGGAAAAAAAGAAGATTTTGATTCAGATATATTTGCTCCCTCTTGAGATTAAACATTTGATTTGCTTTTCTTTTATGTTCCTTTTTCAGATTTAGTCATTTTTAGCTTTGACAATCATAGTTGGGTTGATTTTTTTTTCTCAAGGGGAGTAAATTCTAATTGTGTTTAGTTTTGTAATTTTTTGGTGTGCTGTTGTTGACATTTTTAAATTGTGTGCAAACTGCAATAAATTATAAGAATCTTGAAATTCAACCTTTTGTGTGAAGTTTTTTAAAAGCAGTCACAACTCATCTTTATATACTAATGTGTAATTTGACCAACAATGCCAACTTTGTTTCTTCTCATGGAGATGCTGAGTTTCACCTCACAGTTTCTTTAATGCCAATAAAATCCCAAAGAAAAAGGAATATTCAAATTTGACATTTAACACATTATTGTAAAGTGACAATTCAGAAACTTTGGTCTTATTTGCTGCTCACACACAAGCACAGCGCTACAGGTTGCAGGAGGTTTTCACATCATGTTCCTCCGTGACCTGCGATGTGGGTGGAAGTTGTGTACATGTTGGTGTGTGAGCGTGATGGCCTGAACACTCACTGTGCGTGTGTGTGTGAGTGAGTGTGTGTGTGTGTGTGTGTGCATAAGAACTCACTGTGTGCTTTTGCGTGCCTGCACAACTCCTGATATATCTGCTGCACCAGTTGAGGTGTAGGCTGCATATGAGAAGAAAATGTGCAGCAGCTTGTTGAGATTCAACCCCCTGCAACTCGTGTACACACACACACACACACACACACACACACACACACACACACACACATATACAAAGCCTCA